>JAVJIF010004184.1:0-181831 GCA_038442645.1 Agave tequilana
ACTACCTCATCCCACCATAATCGAGAAAATGGTCTGCTTACAATTAAAATATATTACCATCAAGTGATATAAGCAAAAGGAGATTAAATAATATTCATACACGAAGATTTTCAAATATGTGGTTGTACCTCAATGTCTTTCCATCCCAAAAGTTCATGGCCCAATCTGGAACCTGAGGGGGAAAAGAAAATTCCCAACATAATGGATTAACAAGGCCATCTCATTCTTGAATGCATGTCACAGAATAATATGAGAATATTCACATACTAAAGTTGGGATAAAAAGTTTTGGCACAAATAAAAATCATTGTCATAACCACTCTGATCAATTATAACAGTTGACGTGTCCAATGCGAGATAAATAATACAAATTTCAAACATAGATATCTGATATGTAGATCAAGATGCCATTAACGATCAGTAACTTGAGTAATATACCGGAAGCCAGAGTTGGAACCTATAAATCTTTCACATTCAAATGCGCTAATTGGAGAACCCAATTGAAGATCCAAACATCACTGACAGTGCCCAAATCCAAAATTTAAATAACTTATAATTTGGTGTGCCTACTATTGCATGTTTCAAACCCAAAAAAAAAAAAGGTTGTTTGGCAAGGCTTTAAGGCCAGATCATAATCCAACGTTTGGATGCTCAAATTGTATGCCCCAAACAATAGATCTATTCAACTTGCTTCTCTACATAGGGCTCCTTGATGCAAGGGCAAGAAAATGTAAAGTTTGTGGCCGTGCTTACTTATATGTCAGAATGTCCTAAGGTGACTCCTTAGGTCATTCAATCTCAAATTTAAAAGCAGACTATGCAAATAGATGATGTATAACCTTCACCATGATTCCATGTCCTAAGCATGGTTGTTATAAAATATCATTTGATTGAACACCTTTATCACCATTGATCAAATGGTCTGAGCTGTCCTACTTGAGAACAGCCCATTTTCCAACCTCTCGACTTACTGTTTGCATATTTTTTATGCAAAAGCATCTTTAGGATGTGGAGGTCACTATGAAATGATGTGGATAGCTTAATAGGACGATCCATGTTCTGATTTTACTCCCTAGGTATAACTGATGGAGTCACCTTAAGAACACTTAACCCGTATACAAAGACAGACACACAGACACAGAGACACAAAGTACAAGTTTGTTCCCACTATCAGGCAACAAGATGAACCACCCCTGCGGATGATCCATGTAGTTCATCTTGAATTATACATCATAAAATGTAAAAGGGTAAACAACTGTGTTCTGAGATTTCTAACCAGTTCATCAAATTATTTCATTAGTTATGTGCTTTGAAGATTTCTCTTGTAAGTACATCATTATCCCTTTCAAATAAAAATGGGAACTTCTAAGACATGAATGTAATATTTAAGTCATCTTAGAAAATGTTCACTAGTAGGCATTGCCATCTTTCATTTCCCAACACAATCTTTCTCAAGCATAAAATTGTGCTTCACTAAGGGCCTGTTTGTTTCCCCGCAAAACGCCGCAAAATCGCAAGTCGTAAAACTCTTTTCCATTTTCAGCTGTTTGTTTCGTTGCAAAACATTTCGCAAAATACAACTCTCATTTCCCACTTGCAGTTGCTACAGTTAAATTTGTGGTCATAAAAATCTCACTTTTACACTCAAATTTTCCCACTTGCAACTGTACAGTTAATTTTGTGGTCATGTAAATTCTACTTGTAATACATTCGTAGTGCCAAAACAGTTACTTGATAATCAATATATAATTTAATATTATTAAATATTTAATATATTTAATATTTTTAATAGTGTTTAATTTCTTACCGAATTATTTTATACTGGTATTTTTTAGTTTTTTATTATTTTTAAGATTGTTTTAATATTTACTATTTTATTATTTTAATTTGATATATAATTTAATATTGTTATTTAATACTTTATTATTTATTAATATTTACACCAATTTTCTTAATATTTTATTTAAATTTAATATTTATTAATATGACAATAATGTGTTTTAATATAAAATTATTATATTTAATTTATTTATTTCCTAATATAAATAATTACTTTATTAATATTATAATATACTTTAAAATTATATTAATATTTTATTATGTTAATATTGTAATAATTCATTATAATAATATCATAATAATACTTCATTATTAAATTTATAATTATATTTTACTTTGTTAATTTTATATTTTTATAATATTACGATATATTATCATAAAATTTAATATTATAATAATCTTAAGTATTTTATAATATTATAATATTATAACTATATTTTATTAATTTTCTTAAGATTTTTTTAATATTTATGTTTTATTAGTATCCTTAAATTTTATTCAGTTCTTTAGATTTTCTTAAAATTTATAATTACTTATTAGTTAATATTGTAGTAATATTTTACTAATTTTACTAATATTTTATTAATATTATTGTTATAAATAAAATATTAAGATTATTAATTTTTTATCTCAAATTTATTAATACAATTAATTTGTAATAGTAGATTTAATTTAATAGTATTTATAATATTTAAATTACTGCTACAGTTAATTTTGTGGTCAACTTTTCCACTTACACTTTTACATTACCAACCAAACACCGTAAAGCACAATATACTTTATCATTTACACTTTCACTTTATCAACCAAACACCGTAAAACACAATATACTTTTCCATTTACACTCCACTTTATCAACCAAACACCGTAAAACACAATATATTTTCTCTGCTACAGTTCATTTTTTCCATTCTCATTTTACGACTTACGACTTGCGACGTTTTGCAACGAAACAAACAGGCACTAAAACATCTAAAAGCCAAAAGACGGATATAGAGAAACTAATCCCTCTGTTCCTATATTTTATTATTATTATTCTAATATGAATAGTAAGCATCTATACGCCTAGAGAGAAAGCTCATATCTCACAGAACCAACTCATATTTCAATAAATCCATTAAATATTCCATAAAATCCATCTTATTCTCACAAAAACCATTTCATAACTTTATAAACCCTTCCTATGTCTTAACAAACACATCTCATCTCTTCATAAATCCAGCATCTCCACAAACACATATCTTATTTTAACAAACCAAGCTCACCTTTCTACAAGGCCCTCAAAAATCCAAGTTGATCTCATCTCTATAGAATCATCTAAAAAACACATGTCTTTATATGACCATCATATGATTTTACAAACCATGTCATTTCTCAATCAACCAATTATCCAAACAAACCTTTCATACATGCATAACCCATCTCATGTTCACGAGCTCATCAATCTAGCATTTAGACTAACACATCAAAGCTCCTTTGCCTTCGTAAATGATGGCTCCTTTAGCCTCCCTTTATTTCTAATGGTAAGGCACACTGTTCTTTTTCAAGAAATATAGAACATCAAATGTACAAGTTCTTTGGGAATGTTGGTCGACTTTGTTTCAGAAACACAAATGACTCTAAAATAAACCATTAGTTGTTTGTGATGTTATCCATGTATTTAAAAAAGTAATGGTAGTCAACATAGGTATTTTGTGTTACATTAGTTTTTAATTCACACACATTACAATCCAATATAATTTTGTCAATTAAAACAGACATGACAATTGTATGATTCTTAAAATCTAACAACATCGAGAGTTACATATGTTTTGTAGTTGATGCTGCCAGTCATGTCGTTGTTGTCAGTGTTGCAATGACTACCATGCTGCTAGTACCACTAGGAGTGAAGCCCCACCACCCCTATTGTCATTACTAAGACCACCACTACCAACATAACCATCATTGTAAGTGTCGTTGCTAATGCAATACTGCCTAAACGGCCACCAAACACCATCAATGTTGTCATAACCAATGGTGCAACAACTGACGCAGCCTCCTTCAACAACATTGCCACAGTTATTGTCGCCACCTCCATCATCTCTGCTGGCTTCACCGCTGTTGATATATCATTGATGGGATACCTCTAGTGCAGGTGCCGCATCTCCACTCTCCTTCTATGGTCAACCACCATTAGCACTGCCTCAAAACAACACCAATGGCGTGCCACTGCCACACCAGCAACGTAACTGCTGGCACCACCGTTATTTGCTCACACCACATTATACAGAACCTATCATAAAATTTAAGATGGGTGTGATTTCAGAACTAAAAACTCCACATGTGTTTCTAAAACCTCGGTAATTTGCATAAAACCACACTCATTATGTGCCTTTGAAATCTATTTTGACTAATCCCCCTAATGGATATTAAGGTGGTAGGATAACTATATGTAACGCTTTAATACTCTAGGTACAACTTAGTTATGCCCATCTATTAAAGTACAAATTGTGCAATGAAATTATACTATTTGTCCATTTATCTTGATCTACATGCTATGAAATCTCTATAAACAAAAAATCATGCCTTTTGAACGCCATTTCCTATGTTTAAGTTCTAACAAAATGAATGGTTTTCTGACAATTGAAAATTGTTCATTTTATAATCATCTTGATGCATGAGAAGTTAACCTTCAAATCGCATGATTTTTTGTGTATAAACTTTTGGTAATATGTAGGTTAAGATAAACAAAGTGGATCATCCAATTAGTTTGAATATTATACATTTTTAGCGATAGGCATAACCATTGTTGAAACTAGCAAGCTTTGATGCCCCCAAAGTGGGATTTGTAGCATTGTGCTAGCTCTGCGCCATGTAGCGACAGTAAATAGCTCAAATCATGCATAGCGAACCGCTTTTTTAAAAGGGCATACACTAACTACGAGTTTCACAACGTAGCATAGAGGAGGTATGAGTTTTTAACTTAAGTAACCTAGCGTATCGAGGCTCTCCCCCAATTCCCCATCTTTCCTCAACTCACTTGGGTTGCTTGTCTGTAGAGGTGTTCCTTTCTCTGGTCAAGATTGACAGCGAGAGGGCTCTGAAACCCTAACTAGTGGTCAGCAAGGCCCTGATTAGCGACGGCAACCCCGCCTCGAGAAGCTTACGGGCTCGAGACACTCGACGACAACCCCGATGGACTAACTGACCTCGATCTAAGATAATCGACTTAGATCTGACATAATCGCCCCTGATTGACAACAACGAGGATGACACGGGAATTTTCAACATCGACGAGCCCTAATAGAGCTTGATTTGGTGACGACGAGCCCAATAATGGCATGTTTGGGTGGCAGAGCTTTGAGCAACCATACCTCGACGACAACAAGGTTTCCCGACATAAAGGTGAATCAGAGGTTTCTTTCTGTTTGTTTTACTTTCGTTCTTACTTTTTTCCCTCTTCTATTAGTTGAAGTTGGAGGCTTCAGTTTATAACTATAAGAATTATAAATTTAATGTTTATTATTGATTGTAGTGTTTTCTACAATGTATTAGTGGTTGTCAGTGTTATCGAGGCGCAAAAACGCAGTGTGAGATGCAAAAGACCTAATGTGCGCGAGGCGCAAAGCGCAAGCAAGACGACGCGCCTCACTTCAGTGATGCACAACTGTTGCCTTTCATAAAAATGCATATATTTTGCTGCTATTCTTCTTATATTCTTAGTTTATACTTTATAGTGACTGTTGTCTTTATTATGAAGTTTCTAATGAGTCAAATTCTTACAGGCTCACAATCAGAGCTTAAAATTTGTATCAAACTATCAATTATGGGTGCTGCTTGAAGTTTCGTTCACTGTGAAATTAAGTGATTTTGAGATCGAACATTTGAGTTTAAATGTGCAAGTTGTGTTTTTATAAAGTGAGCTCTTTTGTTTGGGACCAAGCAAAGGGTAATAGAAAGCACATAGTAAAAGCTCATGGAGCTTGGTTGTGTGAATCTAGGATGAATTCCAAAAATCAATTGTTTCTGCTTTAGATTGTGAACCAAATTGGATGAGATTAAATTTTGTGCATGATCAAAGGTTATACAATGAACTTTGAGATCCATTGATATCTTCACGCTTAAAATTAAAAGGTAGGAAAGTTTGTTGGCTTACTTGTAGTGGGTGTAGGTTTAGCAGACTCTGATAAGAATCTTTCTACAATAATCATAAAAATAAACAGTTTCAAAACATCCTCATTGCAAATGGTGAAATCAAATTCAAGACCAATAATTCAAGAAAAACATTTGAATAAAGAATACAATGAATGCTAGCTTTTTCAAGAAGAAAACAAAAATTGTGTTAACTTTGTCAAAAGTATGAGATAGAAAGCCTCAGAGAGATATTTTCAAATTTTAAATAAATTTTGAGATGAAAATAACAATAAAATCAAATCCAAAGATACAGAGAGAGAGAAAGAGATGGAGAGACAGAGAGACAGAGAGGAGAGAGAGAGATGGAGAGGGGCGGAGAGATAGAGAGCAGAATCAGAGAAAAAATGAAGAAGAAAGAGGAAAAAAAGAGATAGGGAGAGGAGATGGTGTCAGCGCCGGAGTCGAAGGACGCAGCGGAGCAGCGAGAGATAGAGAGAGCAGGGGTAAGCTTACAACGGCGGCGGTTAGCGGTACTCGTCGAAGCTCATCAGAGGTCAACGGTGCTCGTCGAAGATCGTCATAGGTCAGAGGAGCAAGTCGCAGCTCCAGAAAGCTCACAGTCGTCGCCGTCATCGATGGAAAAGAATTAAGGCTCCATCAAAGCTCATCGGAGGTCAACGGCGCTCGTTGAAGGTCGTCAGAGGTCAGATGTGCTCGTCGCAACTCCAGAAAGCTCACAGTCGTCGCCATCATCGATTACAAAAAAAAAAAAAAATTAGGGCTCAAGGATTAAAATTGAGCCCTAATTCTCCACAAGGAAGTTATATATAACGAGTATTGGATCGGATTTGTGTTTTCTTTAGCTGATGGGTTCAAATTCGAACCCAAAAAACCAATGCGCTGCGAGGAGCGCTGCGCGCCTCACGCGAGGCGCAACCGGGCACACACCTAGCCTCAGTGTTCAAAGAATCTCAGCCGACTCGTATCTTACTCGGAGAGTGCCGAGACGAGTTTGAGACCTAGTTCGAGGGAGGCAGCTCAAAATCGATCGACTCGACCAAAACTCGCAGTGAACTCAATCGAATCGGTCAGGTCACGGTCTGACTCGAAGTGAATCGACCGATTCGGCTAAGTCGATTCAAGTCTTAGCTGAGTCGAATTAAAAAAAGCAGACAACCTGATCTAGGACTCGCCCGCCGTCGCCGTCGCCACCCGCCTGCCTTCCTGGCGTCGTCGCCTACAGAGAGGGAGAGACAGAGGAGAGAGGAGGAGAGACAGAGCAGAGAGAGGAGAGAGATGGTGAGGGAGAGGGGGAGAGGCTGAGGGAGAGGGAGAGTGATTAAAGGGGAGAGGCTAAGTGAGAGGGAAAGATCGGGTGAGGGAGAGAGTGAGAGAGGGAGGGCGAGGGAGATCGAGTTCGGCTGAGAGGGCACCCGATCTCTCTTCTTTATCCTTTTCTCTTTTTTTGTTTTTTGTTTTGGGTTTTTTCATATTTATCTCTCAAAATTTTCATATTTCTAAATTTACCCCGAAACCATCATATTTCTCTAATTACCCCCCAAAACAAATTTGATTTGGACATGTGATACATGAATTTTGATGGATATATTTTTACGATTTTCGTGATTTTTCAGAATTTTTTAAGTTTTTTATGTAGCGTTTTGCGCCTACGTCCGCGATCGCTCTGTCTCAGTACCCGCCGAGTCAGCGGCTAGGACTTTGAACCATACCTAGTCTCTCACGCACACTTGGTCGTCACCAAGGGGCGCAAGGTTGCACTTTACCTTGCCTTGCGCCTCACTCGCGTGCCTCGCAACGCCTTCAACAACATTAGTTGTTGTACTGGTGATTTGTGGCGTTTTCTGTTGTTTATTAGTTTATTATAATTAATAAGAATTGTTTTATATATTTTTTTCAAATAAAAAAACATAAATTCATGTAGCATATGCATTACAAAATGCTATTTACTTATTCGCTATTGGAAGCACATTACACTGTAACTATTTTCAGCATAACTACCTTAGTTATGCTCTAGAAGTAATAAAGCTCTCCCATATATACAAAATATAGCACTTGTCTGTCACTAAGTAGTCAAGATAAGGGATCAAGACAAGTCTGATATATATTTTTAACTTATAAATATTTCTAAAACTGCAAATAGATGTGCAACATGGGCGGGTCTATACCCAAAGCAACCCGCACTAATTCGTCAACTGAGTAGGTTTGGAGTCATAATATAGATAGATAAATTTAAAGTCAAATTAGTTTTGAGTCAGTTATGGATAGCATTTATAAAGCCCAAAGTTGGAACCTTATCCCCACTTAAACTTAGTTTGTGGCAGTTATTTCTCATTCGTACAATATACTTGATGAAGAGCTAAAAAATCTTTTATTCTAAGTTGTCAATATATATGTGTGGGAGGGGAGAAGGCTTTAATACTCTTAGGGCATAACTTAGTTATGCCTACCTACAAATATACATGTTATCCAATGAGATTAGATGATCCACACTGTTAATCTTAATTGAAAATTCTATATACAAAAAAAATCATTCATTTTAAAGTTCATTTACCTATATTTTAAGTGGTGATAGAATAAATAATTTCCTAATAAGTAGACACCTTTAATCTTGCAACCAATTGATGCATGGTCATTTAATCCACATATGTTGAAAGTTTTATACTCAAAAATCATACATTTTGAAGTTCATTTATCTGTGTTTTAAGTGATGACAAAATAAATGGTTTCCTGACAAGTAGACATTGTTCATCTTGCAACCACTTGATGCATGGTCAATTAGTCTTCAAAGCTTACGATTTTTATTATAAATATTTTATAACATGTAGATCAAGATAAATTGAGTGGATTAACCAAATTCTTTTCATATTATACACTTTTACAGGTGGACATAACTATCTTAGTTATACCCTTGGAATATTAAAACCTCACCCTGTATATATTCCTAGGGCATAACTAAGTGAGTTATACACACCTACAAAAATACATGTTTCGTAATAAACTTAGATGATCCTTTTCGTTTATCTTGATCGAAATATACAAAAAAAAACTCTATATACAAAAATTCATGCATTTTGAAGACATTTATCCTTACTTAAAGTGATGGCAATATAGACAATTTTCTGAAATTCAAAATTATTTATTTTCACAACTACTTGATGCACGAGCAAATGGCCTCCAGAACGCATAATTTTTTATATACCTTTTAAAACATGTAAATCAAGATGAACAGATCGTCTAATTTTTTTGCATATTATTCACTTTAACATGTAAGCATAACTAAATTAGTTATGCCTTGAGAGCATTAAAGCCTCTCCCAAGATACTTTCTAATCGTAGCAGTCGTTCTCTTCTATCTTTTAGATTGTTCCTATTTTTCTCCTATTTTAATCCAAGTGATTTCTTCCCATGGCGAGATTTGCCCTCTGGCAAACCACCTTCATTTTTTGACAGCATCAAAGACCATACCCAAGGCCCCTCTTCTCTCACAACTCTAAGTCTTAACTCTCTAAGTCTCAACTCTTTTATCAAAATCTCACAAGATCTGAGCTCTTTATATCAGAGTTCCAATTTGTAAATTGCATTTTACATATTTTGTGAAATGTAAGTTGTCAAAAAAAAAACTATTATATAAAGACTCAAATGTTTCAATTTGTAAAAGCGAATTATATGATTTGGTTGACTGTATTTCAATTTCCGTGGTTGATTGTTCATTTTAGAACTATTGGAGATCAAATTTTCATCTTATTTTGTCACTCATTTTTTCTGCTAAACTCATCACATTTATTTCAACTGAAGCAGGTATTTCCCAAAGTGTTGGCCAGTTTTTTACATGTCTAGCCCATTAAGTCCAGCTCATTAATTTTAAACCTTTGACTAAATTATCTCCAAAAAAATCTACCCAAATAAAAATAGTTGGTTTTCAACCCAAATCCGTCTTCTAGGTTGACAATCCGACCTGGAAACTCGGTATTTCTTGCCGATTTGACTTCAGGTATGAAATTCCCAAAACCCCAACTGGTCGGGTTGGATATGGACGGGTATTTTGAAGGTATGCCTAATTTAACCCGGACCATATCCGATCCGACTTCCTTGACTTGCACTCTTAACTAGGTTTTCTGAAAATCTATGTTGCATCCACACACCCTAAAGGCGCTATTAGTGTAAGACATGTATGTGACATCGACAAGTGCAAGATACTTGGTAGATACATGTTCAAACATCTCACATGTGGGCAGCCTTGAACCATATTCAAGTTGGATGGATATAGGCAGAATACACCAAGGACACATTTGCATGTTGTGTTTGTGCTGAGTCGGTTAGTTCAAGCCGGTTTCTTAAATTTGTAACCACTAGTTAAATCCTTTATTCCTGTCCTATCTTGAACCACAGACAAGATGCGCTCCCTTCTAGTGTGTCAATCCACTTGATTCTCAATCTCTCTTCTTATCAAACAACGATTGGTGGATGAACTCACATAATACAACAAACCTCCCTCTTTTAAACGCTTTGACTTCAATGCTTGATAAAAAAACCAGCAAACTTACAATCGGCATATTTGGATTTTCAAGCTATTTCTCTTGTTCTTTTGTTGATTGCCAAAAACACGTTTTACAAATAATATTTTGGCATAACATCTCAATGTTGTGTTTGGTGCTCATGGTGTTTAGCATAACTATTTATATAATTTGAGGGTTTAGGACTCATATGAAATTAGATTAGGATAATTTGTCATTATGATATTGTCGTGTCTCTTCCTAATTCCTTATGTCTCATTTAACTGTTGTGTCCTTAGAGTAGTTGTGCCTAAGTGTTTCTGTGATTTTGTGTTTTTGGCTATATTCATATCTTGTCATGTTCATCCCATGCCTGTCTGTGTAGTATAGCTTACCTTTTGTTGGCCTCGATCTCAACAATGGCCCCTAAACTCAAGGTTTCACTCACCCAAAAGTTAAGTCAGCACAAGCTTTTCAATTTGCTTCCCACCATGCTTCCACTTGAAAAATCTGGGGAAAAAACATCTAATCACAACTTATCAAAAATGGCTTCCTCAAGATTGGCATGCCCATACCTCCTTGGAGATTCCTCCATTTTACACACTCTAAAGTACTATGTTAAGACAATGCTGCTTATTTTATAAGAACCTCCCCACAAAAATGATCACACTCGTATTAGTGCTCTGGACATCTTATTGCCTGAATCTGTATCAATGTCATCTTTTTTTTAACAACAGAACCACAAAACGCTTACTTACTCTGCAACACACACCACCACCAGCATCAGCTGCAACAAGGCTTATTACCTAGCTTAATTTGCATGCTATTCAACAAATTGATTGCCCTACTCCATAGATGTGAGTGGCAAACAGCCACTGAACCGTTGATAGCATTGAGAAAGCATCAATAACATAGGGATCTATAACAGTGCTAATGTTTTTAACCCACAAGCAGTCAATCGGATCACAGCTCCACATATGATCCCAAGATAAGAACATTGAAGACTGTACCAGAATTTTTAAAACCCTCCAACAGCCCTATCAACTAAACCAAGGAAATGCAATTGACTAAAATCATTGAAGAAAGTCTCTTGGCTAATATGTAATGTGAAATTGAGTCCACCACACATCTCTTGATATACCAAGGAATCATCATGCCTCATCCCTCACCCCTCATATGTGAAAACCATATGAAAATTTTAGGTAGGTAGAAATTGGTTTTTCCAGATACCACTATATCTATTTAGGGTAGTTCGGGATTGTATGATCTGTCAATTCAGCTAAAACAAAATGAATTGCTACGAAGCTCAACCATACTTTGAACTGTGGATAACAGATAAAAAGCTTCCCTGGGTAAAAAATTTGTTTTATCACCATGCGTATCAGTACCACCCAAACTGAAGGTTCTGAAAAGTCCTAACTTCCCACGGTATGGGGAGCACCCCGAGTAAGAGTTCCTATTGCTCTATTTATAGAGGGTGGGTGTTATTTAACTGTAAACAAAGGCATAAGTGAGGAACTTCTGTTATTTATTAAAAAATGATCAACAGCAAGCCAATCCAGAAAAAGATGAAATAAAGGGGGAAAGATAAGACTTCAAGTGACGTGTGTTATATGATAAAGCTGAATAAAGGATTCGTGATTGACGATAAAGAGTTTCAATATGGATATGACGTTGGCATCCCTATATGAAGTCATAATACAATAACTTTAGATCTGCATTTATGTCCCAGATAGAAAGCAACTCACTTGTGCATTATCCCAAGCTTTACAAATGATAGATATTGAAATTTTAAGTTTAATTTAAATTACCCAAGATCACAAACAACCAGAGTTCAACAAGATGTATCCAAGAATAAGAAGTCAGGTTTGAAGCCTTCATCTTCAAATACTGCAGCCATTTTAGGTTATTAATCAAACTCAGAATGAACAAAGGATACAAGAACAAAGTAATGAATTACTATAAGATAAATTTGATGCAAACAAAAAGGAAAAAGAAGAAAATTTGTTTAAAATGTATTACCAGTGGTTTGCCCGATGGCAATAGTACCCGCTTCATTGTTGGATCAAATTGAACTCTATTGTTATCATCAACAATAAGACCAGAAAGATCCCTGAAATTTGCACCCTACAAAAAAGAGAACATTTAACTGAAAATAATTTACTCAATAGTGACTGAATTTTATATGTAATGAGACACATAGTTTAAATCAACCTTTCTTCGAGGAATTTGGCAAACTCTCGAGTAGTCATCATGATGCAGCCGCCGAGGACGATGATCATACAATACAGATTTAGTTGCTTTAAAAGCATTTACTGTCGATCCCAACATCTCTACAATTATTGAGAATACTTCAGACAGTATATAACACCTAGATTGTTAGCAAGAACTTAATATGATACACATCAATAAATTGCGAGGTTGATTAATATGTAACAACAATCCATAGCCTAAACCATATGGCAAACCGCTAGAATGAAATCAAAGCGAAAATAATAACCAAGTAGTTTATGCAATATTTTGGAAAAAAACAGGTATTGTAGTTTCTCCTTTGTTGTGGAGCAAATATATCGATCTTTATTGCCGTAATAAGAAAGAACTTTTGCCAATCACATCCCAGCCACTACCTCCAACCCAACCATAACCAACCCCCCATCCTCACCCCGTGGAAGTGGAGTCCAGATCATGCAACTCGTTTTCTGGTACATTCCTGTTATGGATCGCCAAAACCAGCTGCCCTAGTTCTTTTTACCTTTATTATACTTCTTGTTTTGGAGAATCAGACTATAGGCCTTCAAGTTTAGAGTTTGATTATTCAATTTAATAAGAATGATTACGGGGATTCACACCTGAAGTCTTCATGACTCCAAATCAACCTCCATGATCTTTTACTTTATCTTATATTACCACCTAAAGTTAGCTTCTCAGTTATTTAGTAAGAATATACAGGGAGTCAGGAGTGGAACCAGGCATAGCCCAGTGTGGGCCTCCAGTGTGGGCGGAGGCCCACACTGATTTTTTGAAAACTTACTAAAGCCTATATGATCTTGGTAATTATACTGAGCCCATACAGTTAAAGGCCCACACTGGGCTGCTGTTACTAAAGGGTTTGGAAGCCCAGGAGCCCACTAATATCATGCCTTTGACAAGTTTGACTTAGACCTGACCTTCTCTCTCAACCAAAACTGATGTAGAAGTAGAACGGAGATGGGAGAAGATGAAAGAGGGAAGAAATTTAGAATTTGGAGATAATGACTGATATTGGCTTCAACACCAAAAAGATCGCTCTCCCACTCAACACTTTACCATGCGAAGATTTAACACAAAGCAAAATTGTAATGCAAAACATAGGGTTTTCTTAAATAAGCAAAACTGAAAAATAACTACCGCACTTGGCCTTTCATAGGCCCATACAAATAAAAGCCTCTCACTGTATCCGATATGGGAGTAAAATAAAGGAGAAAAAATGAGCCTAGCCTAAAATAAAGGGAAAAATAGCCTAAACTAAATAAAATCTTATTGATTCCTATAAATTCTCTAGGGCTTAAAAAAAATTCACCACTGACGAATGTCGACGGTATGGATGATGAAATCGAACAAGAAAAGGCTGCACAAACTCCTTAGTTATGGGTCTTCTCAGCAGTGATGGTTGCAAAGGACAAAGTGGACTGACCCCGTAAAAGTGTGATAACGAGTCAGGTCCTCGACACTGAACACCGGACTGATTCCAAAATCACGTGAAATATTGAGCTCGTATGAGCTGAAACCAAACCTCCTCAAAATCTTGTATGGACTCCCTACGTCGAGTATGGAGCGTTTTTAAAGTTTCGAGTGAGAACATCTCTGGGTGCACTCTAATTGGCACCTCATGACCTATTGCGAGGTCTTGCAACCGCTTGTGAGACTCTGCAGTAGATTGATAGTTATAATTATTGATTGTCATTTGCATTGTATTATGATCATGTAACTCATGCAAATGTAGTGCACATGGCTCAACTGTGACAATGGGTAGGATATCCAAAAGAAGAGAGAAGGTCAAGAGAATTTTTAAACCTGAGAGTAAACCCATCAACACAAGACTCAGAAGAAAAGTGAGATCTAATCACTAAGTAACATGACATCTTGTCATTCTTGTCAGTGAATGTTCCCTCCTTGTATTCCCTACATTCGGCTTGGGGTGTTTTAGGGTAGGGAAGAATTTTACACGAATTTGGGGTGTTTTAGGGTAGGGAAGAATTTTACACAAAATTGGGGTGTTTTCGGGTAGGGAAGAATTTTACACGAATTTTAAAAATAATTATCTTTTATTTTTATGTATTCATGAATTTAAGAGATAAGAAATTAAGAGGAATTCAATTTTTGATTTAGTTTCTTAATGGATTTTGAGTCTGGGCTTAGAATTAATGGGCGAAGGGAAAGAACATGAAATATTAGTAAGAGGAACAACAACAAAATAATAATAATAGTAGCAATACTAATAATAATTATTATTATTCATAACAATTACATGTAAATAATAATTAAAATAAAAATTAATGATAATAGTAAATAATAATATTAATAACAACAATAACAATATTAGTAATAACAACAATAATAATAAATAATAATAATCATAATGAAATAATAGTAACAATATTTACTACTAATAATCACCAATAATAGAAATTTATAACTATTAGTTATGAAAACCCACATAAAATAATAATAACTCTTAATACAAATCATATATACATGTTAAAATACTGATATACATATTAAATCATGTATTATAAATTAGAGTTATTAAAAGAACAGAGATAGGAGAAGAGAGAAGAAATTTAGAGTTTAGATATAATGATTGATTTTGGCTTCAATATCAAGGAGATCGCTCTCCCACTTAGCACTTCACCATACAGATTTCTAATACAAAGCAAAATTACAATGCAAAAACTTAAGATTTTCTTAAATCAACTAAACTGAAAAACAACTACAGCATTTGGCCTTTTATAAAACCCATACAAATAGAAGTCTCTCACCATATCCGATATTGGACTAAAATAAAGGAGAAAAAAATGAGTCTCGACTGAAACAAAGGGGAAAATAGCCAAAACAAATAAAAGCCTATTGATCCCATCAAAACTCTCCCGACTCTCTTTCTAATCGCAGATGAACAGAATCTCTCTCTTGCACAATTAAAACAAAAAAGCGAAAGAAAACTTGTTCCAATAGAAAAACTAAAAAGAGGATGAAAAATCACTCGGCTTCTCTCTCTGTCTCGATAAAGGCGGAAAAAAGAAAGAAAAAGTTGATCTCAAGTCTTCGACTGTGAATCTAGTCTCGTCTCTCTTATAATATTAACAGATTCTACTCTCCATTAAAAAGTAAATGAAGATACTAGAAAATATCTACTTGATCTACTCTAAAAAGGGTAACATTTTTTTTGATTTTATTGTGGTTATAAATTCTCTTTTTTAACTTAGTGGTTATATATTCTTTGTTGACATAGTTGTGTTCTTTATTATGATTTTGCGGGTTTTTTGATTGACTTTTCTCTTGATTTCTGACTATGGGAAAAAAGTCTTTGTTGGAGTTTTTGATTAATTGTGATTATTTAGCATAAGCAACCTTAGTAACTAACCATTTGTTAATGCCACAATTCTCTACGTGCACAAAAAAAAATCCCTACTAAACCGACCATTGAATATTTGAATGTTATTTATAATTTTTGCTAATTCAACTCTTTTTAAAAGCACTTCAGCTAACTATTGAAGTCTAAATAAATATACATATACACACACACTTATTTTCAATACGCCTACACCGAAAAAAATTCTGTGTCTGCCACTGCACGGAGTATTGCCTCTCTTGGGTTGGGTCCTAATAATGAATTTTTAAAAAAAAAAACCCAAATTACCCAAATCTTCAGCTTCCCTCTTCATCTCTCTGACCTAGCCCATGTTTACTCTACATCTTTCCGCTTCATCTTGAATGGCTACATTCCAAGTTCCATCATCACCTTAAAGCTCCATCACACCCTCAAAGCACAATCATTACACAGAATACACTAAGAAGATGAATAAGAGAACAGAAAAGGGAAATGGTGTAGAAATTTTGGAAAAGTATAGTAAATGCAGCGGCTATCTAGAGCTTCAAGAAAAATTGTAAATTCCAATATGGATACGATATTAAATAGTGGAAAAAGAAAAAGAGCAAAAGATCATACAGACATGCAGTATAGGTAAAATATAAATAAAGTTCTTACAACTAAGTTGACAATCAACTCACCTGACATAGGTGCCCTAATATATCTCTGAAACTCGGTTTGAGGACCTTTTCCATATGGCATTTCTTCTCGATCTTCCTGGTTCGTCACCTGAAAATGAGATAGCAATAATGAAGGGTGATTGGCTTCAAGCATCAGAAAATTATAATGAGTACTTACTTCTGGAAGATCAGAAAGAACATCTTCAAGAACAAGAGCTCTTTCCAATTTCCGCGGTTGGCCTTCGTCATATCCAACAATACTACGCTGCAAAGCAAAGTAGATATGTCTCAACTTTCACATTACTTGACACAAATTGTTGAGTAAAGAGTTCTGCGGAGGTGGAAGGGGAGAGAGAGAATCTTAAGTAAGAAAATATTTACCAAATCCAAAAAAATAAAGAAAATATTTACCAAATCCTAAAAAATATGTGGAGAACCACATTGTCTATATGGCAGTGTCTGATCTTAACCATTGTCTACGCAATAGAATCACAATTTTAGCCCCATGATCCAGGTATAACTATCAAACAAATGGCTGTATCCACAGTCAAGCTTTAAATCCAATATGACAACCCATACCAGTGGAAAACTCCAAGTCTTGATCTGATGGTAGCAACGCATGCCATATCAGATGGGAGTCCCCATTCATATTGGAAGGATAACTATTTTCCCAGATTAGAATTTTACTATGATAGTCAATATTACATGACTAATTTTAAGCAGTACCCCAAGCTTTTCTTTTTTCTGAAAAAGGTTGTAGCCCAATCTTGAACCTGCAACTCCCATAATCCACCCAACCCCTTACCAGTGAGTCAGGCCACTGGCACAGGAAAGATTTGAGATCTGATCTAACAGCGAGATGATTGTTTATTTATATCCAGCACGAGGGCTAGCACCAGACGAGATGTTCAAATCTCACGTCTCAAAATGAGATCAGCTTAGCAACTGATCAGACGACTTTTGGGTTCAACAGAATTAGAGGTCATTCTGATCAATTTGGAAAGAAACATTAGAACTTGATGAACTTGTTTCGTTTCATATAAGGAGGAAAAAAACAGCAGGCATTCTCATCTTGCTAGCTTGCATGTAAAAGCCTAAGCAAAGTTTAATCAAAAAAATCATAAATCATGCTTGATTAAATCCTATCAAGTTCCCGTGAAGTCAATTAAGAACTCTACTAGCGTGGTGAAACCCAGCCAAGATCACACCAAAATAGTCCAGTAAAAGTTTGGATGTCTTACCACCAAACTTTAAAGAAAATTAGATCAGGACTGTTCAGCACTAGATCAAGATTGCTTGGGCACAGTGAGAAAGTTTAGTAAAACAGGCTCAAAAGTTTCACATAGAACTTTTTGAACAATCAAATACAGTTTTCATTTAATAGTAGTACCCAAGTTATTTTTCTAAATCATCAAATTAAGAAATAGATCTTGTTGGATCAAGATACAAGTTCAAATAGTTCAGGTAGAATTTTGAGCCATTACGGCCTAGCTGAACAAGATGCATGGAAGCTTAATACTGGTAGGGTTCAGACTGTGTCGTGTGCTCACTTGGCCTCAGGAGCTACTTTGTTTCCATGTCGTATTAAGTGCAGTGCTAATATACAGTCACATGTAACTGTAAATTGCAAAAGATGCAGCAGAAGTGTATCACCAATTGTTTTAACGTCAGTTGACTCCATCATATTATCAGTTTTTAAATTAAGGTCAGATGCACAGCCACGGAAGTCAGCTATGGAGCATGACTCAATTGAGAAGCTAGATATAAGAATTGATCAAGATTTTATGACCGCTGTCAACCTAATGTCAACCCACTACGGATTTCTGGCAAATTCAAAGCGAAGAAAACTATGAACAGAAGTCATTGTCGCAGAGCTTAAAATGCCTGTTGAGTGGTTGGTAGACCCTACTATGCAAAACATAAAGCAGCAAGTATCCTGCAGCAAATTTTGTTTCCATAACTTGCATGATGGCAACAGACAAAATTTAAAAGGTCCACTTTTAAGCATGTGGAGTTGAAGCAGTCTATATGCTGCAAACTATTGGCCCTTGTTCAAACTTGAAAAGACCTAATATCACAACATAGACCGACTTTCCAACATTTCCAAATTGTATTGATCTTGCCAATATGCCCTTACCCATCACCCAATTTACTCCAGTTTTTTGTTATAAATCATCATGGGTAACACCCGCGGACCAAATAGAAAGATTAAGATTCGGCTTCTGAACAGTTCTTTCTTCAGAATTCCTAACCAACCTTCATCCAGCCAATAATGAGAAGCATACACAATGACTGGTTCTTGAGCTTGAACTAGGCAGTAGAGGCTAACTCTAACTCCTAAGACATTCTGTGTCACTTGCATGTTGCACAGGACACCTGTTGTCTATCTTAATACAAGCTACCTACTCGACGTCATCCTTGGTGCAAGCTGGCACTAAACTATAGCAGCTGTTAGAACAGATCAAGTCAAGGCACCAGTGATCCTTGTACAAGGTGTCTGATCAGTTGTCAACACACTCAAAAAACAAGTTGGCCATGAATATCCTCTACGTGTGGGCATCCCTAACATCATGCTGTGTCCACCTCATAGCGCTGAGAAGCCATTCAGAAAATGGATTTCCTTTGATGTTGGCCACCATTACAGCCCCTAAGATACCAAACTAAATCAAATATTCTGATTTAGTTGGTTCAGTCATTTCCATAACCTGAAAATGTCTAGCTCAGTAAATAGCACATCTCAAGTTTGAGCCGCTATGACGCTTGAGGTTTGCATGCTGATTGTGCCGTCGACCAGGCTGACACACCACCAACCAAACACAGCCGAATTGAATGCAACATGTTGATCGCATCATCAACAAACTGCCTTCATGTGGTTGTGACTTCAACTTATACTGTGAACTCTGGGTCCCAAAGCTATTCACAAGTGGCTTTCTTTTAATGTTGATATCATCCAGCCACAAGTTGGTAGGGCCCAAATTATGGCATGTGACATCAAACAGGCTGAACCACATTCAAGTTCTGATCCTCCTGACAAACTGGTGCAAGAAATTTATGTGGTGGGTAACTTTTTTTTTATGAACATTTGTGGATAACTGGACAAACATCAAAGCTACTTGCACACTCTTCATGTCGTCTCGGTTGCTATGATTGGGTAGATAGTCAACATCAAAAATACCCCGAGCATGCAAGAGAAGAGAGGGTCACAGTAACCAATTTCTTCTGGTAAATGAAGCAAAGAAACGCTTTGGTATACCAAATACAGAGCTCAGCAGAGCAACCTGCAGTCCAGTATATTTGTTGTTTCAAAAAAAAATGATTTACATGCATACGCATTCCCTTTAAATCGATGCTCGTTCTCAAACACAAAGACATGACAATGGTTCTTGGGTTTATATGAAGTCACAGTGACAAAAAAACAAATCCTCTCCTGCAAAGTGAATTGCTGTGACTAACACTATAAACTCTACAAGTACTGTATCTTAATTTATCTATCCAGATAAATGCACCATCATATCTCAGTATAAAGAATGACTTCTTGATGCCACAAGCCTATGAATTATGAAACAATCCTCTGAATTCGACCATGTGAATCAAGAACAATAAATTTTAAAAGTATGCAAGCAAACAGATAATACAAAATCATTTATTGTACAATTCTTAAGAGTAACTCTGCATCTAAAAAAACCAACAGGAAACTAACAAATTCAATAGTGAAAAACACAACTATTCTTCTATATGAATAAATTCATTAATTCAAAATAGAGGCAGAGGACCAGTGTGCTTTTACCAAGATCCTCAAATATGATCAATCATCATCCAGAATACAGCTTAGATAGCAGATACAATAGACTATATAAAAAACAATACCCTATTAAAGCCTAAGATCAAGTATACTCTATGATTTGGCCAGATAAATAGAACTCCATAAGATAGTAATGATCAGTTTGCAAGACAATCACAAGTCCAAGAGTCAATATGATGTGGGACGGAAGGGAGATTAGGGTTTGTGGCGAGGATTTTGTGGAATTGGAGAAGAACAGTGGAATTGGGGATTGGATATGATCACGGGTCGCAACCCGGATCTCGGCTTCACCGTCTGGTTCGATTAGTCCATGAGATTAAATCAAGCAACACAAATTTTTATTGAGAAAAAATTTAATTCAAATCATCACTTCAGAAATTCAATACATGGCTATATATAGCCTACATTGTCTGCACCATACGTGCCATTATTGATAAACTCAAATCTACTCAAATCAAATTCAAATAACTCCTAAGTCTCAACAAAATCTATCTAAATCTAATTTAAATAAAAATCCTATATCTTGCTAAATTTTGACCGTTGAATTCCCCATCATCCTCCCTGACTTGAAAATATTCATCCCCAATGAATGTAATGATGATAGAAAGTAAGCACAACTGGATCAAGCCACATCATGAATTCTCAATCAGGCCAAGGTAGGTGTCGGAGAATCAGCATTGATGCATCTTGGTTGAACCAAGGTGGTGGAGGTGGATCTGACTTCTGTGACAAAGCAGCTGTGAAGAATTGTAGGTCAAGCTAATCATAGGTAGCAGACATGTGCGAATCATTCATGATGAACACTGAATGGACAGCACTTTGCACCATAAATAGATCGATATCTTGTGATCATGTCTTCTGTAAAAAGATCTACAATGGGTCGTAGACGTTAAGCGATTTCAAAGATATAGCTGTCAAAGATGGCACTAGCTCCATAGTAGGCTCTACTGGAAGATCTACAATAGTCTCAATAAGAGACTCTTTCACTTCTGATTCTTCCAATTTTGGCTCTAGCTCAGACTCATCAACTTCTAACTCTAACTTATCAACAATTTCTGGCTCGGCATGGATTGGAGGCTCTGAATTTATGTCAACCTTTCTTACCATGTCTTCTATAATCTTTCGGATGCCTCTAGAGTCTCTCTAAACTCAGTGAAAAGAAAGTGCGGAGCATACCGAGTATGAAATAGGTCTTGTAAGATAAACCAACATCGATAAGAACTATCGTTGTCTTTCTAAGTAAGCTTCTCAACAGTCTTATTTGAGCATAGCGGCAGATGTCAGAATAAAATAACTGAAAAAAACTTCAAGATTGCTTTTTCAGTTCTCATACTCATCATGATCATGAGAATCCCAAAAATACGGGATAGCCGCATACACATCCTGTTCAACTTCTTTCTCATCACCATCAGTATATTTGTATAAGCTAACAAAGTAAAATCCCATAATGAAAATACAGTACATGAGTTCAAAATTACCCAACAATCTCAACGGCTCAAGCTGCACTCAAATCGGGCTGAAAATGTGACCTGAAACGCTGATCTTCTGCTGTAGGAACAGTACCGGCACCAAATACGGGCTTGTGAAGGTTAGATATACTATCCAACAGCTGTGAAATTTTTTCGCTGATTTCGAGACTCAGTCACGCATCGAACACTTTTGACGTTAACTCGAATCGCACTCCGAACAGGTCTGAAACGGACTCTGAAATAATACTGTGCTCTGCAGTAAACAGTGGCGACTCAGAATAGCTGATGATGTCAGCGTTGGCTCAATTGATGTTAGTATCGGCTCGGATGAGCCGGGTCGGGGCCGACGACTTCGGCCGGCTCTACGGCTCGAGGTCGGCTCCACGGCTCGGGTCGGCTCAGGCCGATGACATCAGCGTGGCTTGAGTTTGAGCCGCAGCTCGCGTCAGCGCCTTTGTTTAGTGGGTTGGGCCACCAGTCAGTTTGCTAGAGTAAACCCGAATGCAAACCGCTTTACCTAAACCTGAATACAAACACGTTAGAAACTTAAACCTGTTTGAGACAGTCCGGGTCTGGGTTGATATCAAACCCGAACCCGTTTTACTTCTTTCTCTTCCTCTCGCAGTTAGGGCTCCCGAGGTCGGCGGCGAGTTCCCTTGGCTATTCTGGTATGGACGATAAGCGATGATGACGGTGAGAGTGTGGCGTTAAGATTAACGATGACGAGTTGAGGAACTTTGTCGGCGGGGGACCTTGAGGCACTGGCGAGGATGGCAGTGGTTCTTGGAAGGCGGTGGCGAGTTTGGAGGATGCCGGCGAGCTCGAAGAAGTGTCGCTGTTCGTCGACGGAGGAGGAGGAGGCTTCAAATGCAATCGGCAATCTGCAAGGACTTGCAGCGCGATGACTGGAGCAGAAGGAGGAGAATGATAGGTGATGTTGCTGGAGGAGATCGAGGACGATGAGGAGATGATGATGTGATAAGATTGGTTAGTCGCAAGAAGTGCGGCGAAGATGGAGGATCGACAGTAAAGTCGTCGGAGGGTTGGGATTCGTCGGTGGTTGTTGTTGTTGGTGTCAGATGGTGGAGATGAGGGAGGAGGGTGCTTGGGAAAGATGAACAAGATTTGAACAAGGTTTTTTATTTTATTTTCTTTTTGTTTTCTCTTCTTTTTTTGGATTTTTTTTCTCTTTTGTTTTTCTCTCTTTTCCTTGATTTTTTTTAATTTTTCAGAAAATTCGGCTCTGATTCTAAATTGATGTGGGACGGAGGGAAGATTTGAGTTTGTGATAAGGATTTTGTGAAATTGGAAAAACAGTAAAATTAGAGATTGGATATGATCAAGAATCGCAACCCGGATCTCGGCTTCACTGCCTGATTCGATAAATTCATGAGATTAAATCAAGCAACACAAATTTTCATTGGAAAATAAATTTAAATCAAATCATCAACACTTAAAAAAACCAATACATAGCTATATATAGCCTATGTTACGTGCACCATACGTGCATTTATTAACAAACTCAAATCTACCCAAATCAAATTCAAATAACTCCTAAATCTCAACAAAATCTATCAAAATTTAATTTAAATAAAAATCCTAAATTCTGCTAAATCTGGACCATTCAATTCCCAATCACAATCCCACTAGTCATGTCAACCATTTGGAAGTGCCTAGCATCATTTCGACGTCTTCCAAAAAGACATATACAAAAAAGGCTGTAAAGCTAGTTGTTGATCATCTTGCTTTGATACCAATGACATTATAAAGTTATGTGAGTTGATGCTATATTTGTTATTTAATGAAATAAACGATTAAGAAATGTTGTAGGATGAAGTAAACAACATATTTTTGTGGATGGTTCTCTTGTGAGAAAGCAGAAAAGTTGGACAGTAATAAAGAGTGGTCCAAATTTTCTATATTTCCCTGCACTTTTAACAAAAAGGTGACTTCACCGATCCAAGTACCACATAGAACCAGGTAGGGTAAGATGCTAAAATTTTCTTTAGGGAAAGAATTCCCTAAAAACCGGAATGTGAATAGAGTACCTAATTTTTCATTAAGGTTGCCCGCTGAAATATGAAAAAATGCAAATCATGTAGGCCACTGGAACAAACTTTATACACGTTCACTTTCCAGCAAATGAATTGGGTATTCTCCAAGAAAGTAACTGTATCCAAATTGTGAAATCTGATATAAACTGATTTTCCTACTTTTAGCACACTTTCCCATTTAAAGGCCCCTATAGATGGCAACAATTTGAGATCATGAAAATTACACCATCCAACCAAAATGCCACTCTTTTCCAAGTAATGCTCTTTACACAGTATAGGACCCAGTTCACATCAGCAAATGAAAAACCGCACCAATCAATTTAACAAAAGAAAAATTGATTTGAATGTACCTCAAATTCAACGGGAGCACCATACTTCACTATTACTTCATGGGTTGGAAGAGGAAACTGTGGCAATTTCTGCAGAAGAAAGAGCATTATGCTTGGGAATAGATGCAAGGCAAACGAAGATCGGGAATAGATGCAAGGCAAACGAAGAAAACATTATCAAGTTAGCAACTTGCCTCAGACGGATGACAGCCCCATAAAAACACACGTAACCGAAATTGTGGAAGACCGTAGCAACCTGCAGCCATCATCCCTAGTCTTGCTTGATAGTTCATGTAAATTAAACGGCTTAAAGCATATCGTGCCAATGTAGCCTTTGCAAATCTCAATATATCACAAACATTTTCCATCAACACATATTTAGGTTTAAAAACTGCACAATGTCCATAAAGACAACAATTTGGCGGTTCTTCTCATCATCTAGTGGTGCATCAAAGTTTCTGAACCGGTTAAAGCCACTAATACCCTGACATGGAGGACCCCCACATAGAACATCTACATTTCCCTAATATTCAGTAAGATGAGATCAACATAAATAATTACAAAATAAGTATGAGATAAAAATTACATAATTAAAAAAGTACTAGTTTGGAAGTGAACATGTATAGAGAGAGAGAGAGAGAATAGTGATCCGATGAGACAACTGGCTTAGGTGAGAAGCTGAGAAGGGAGCACAAGAGCCGTCTGATTAGTTTTTGGGTGGTTGAAATTAGATACGGAGGAAATAAAAGTAAAACCAAAAAACTAAACTAACCAACTCAAAAACTAACTTAACCAACCTAAAAATTAATCTCAACCACCCAAAAGATAATGTGACGGCTCTTGTGCTCTCTTCTCATCTTCTCACCTAAGCCAGTCGTCTCACCTAATCACTACTATATATACATGTGTGTGCGTGTGTGTGAGAGAGAAAGAGAGAGAAAATGAAAAGAAAACTTACTGGAAGTGGTAATAGCTTAGACTTGTACCCTTCTATTACAAAATCCCGTAATCGGTCTTCACAGTTACTATATAAATGCCAATTAAAATATCATCAGCAGGGGAAGAAAAAATAAATAAAACTCAACGGTAGTGTTTGGTTAGTTGTAGTTGGAGTCACATGCAGCTCTAACTACAATAAAGTTCAATTGCAGTTGTTTAGTTCCTTGGATTCAGAACTTCATGCTTGCAGTTAGAACCACAAATTTGGGGACAAATATGCTTATTGAAATTGCACTCTATTTAATTGTACAGAACCAAGTAAATAGGTTGGAAACATATTCTAAGACAGGATGATCCCTCTTAAGTTGAGGCTGCAACTGCAAGCAACCAAATACAGGGGCCACAGAAATTGTAGCTAGAACTGCATATAGTGAAATAACAGCACATACCTCCTACTACTACAGTTAGAAATTCATATGGAAAGGTATTGCAAATCCAACTCAAAGAAACCAAAGACTACGAAATGTAAAGAGTATTACCTCAGATTATCAATTGGTTCCCATGTATCTTCATCAGGGGAATAGCCGTTCCAGCGAACCTGGACCACAGCAGGTAGGCAGCAATGCTAAGATTCTTAGAAAGCACCTCATATTCTAAAAGCACAGAAAATGAAGGGAAAAGATCACAGGGGTAGAAAATGCATATGGTTTTTTATAAGAATTGCAGGTTCCGCAAGGTTTTTTCCCCCTATCCAGACAGTCACTTCTTACCCATCCAAACTAAACTTTATTTCAGCTGTAAAATTTGATTCTATTTGATGCATGAGTAAAAAGTTTTCAAATCACTTGATTTTTAATTCATATACTATTTAAAGTGTGTAGATCAATATGAACGGAGTGGATCATTCATAGAATGTCCCGCCGTAAAGTTCCTATAACCCTTAGTTTAAAACCGAGCCTAAAAGATCATTTCCATTTACACACACACACACACACACACATTTACATATGTCCACGAAAGTGGCTAAACGATGAGCCACTTGGTTTGCTCCCAAGCTGGTGCCGTTTCAAATCCCACTCTCAACAATATATTAGGGATTAGTCTGGAGGGTTTGTTAACCATCAAGTTTTCTTAAGATGAGGGTGAGCGGCTCTGGAATACTCCGGAACTTACCTCAATATATATATATATATTATATATATATATATATATATATATATATAATATATATATATATATATATATATATATATATATATAGGGGTTACTGTACCTCAACCGACAGCTGAGAGAGTTTCTCAGCCGGCGGGACGTGGCAACATAATAGCCACGAAATTGACATTAATTTTGGCGGACAAAAACCAAAGAAATCCCGCCCGAATTACTATCAGTCACTTCAACAGTGGCTTTGACGAAAATACCCTCCCTCACAACTTTTTACCGCATGTAAAACATTTCCTTTCAAAAAAATTTACAGATCTAAATTTTCAGTTGATCTTTCTGAAGAGATCAGTGCTATTGTTTCACAATATTTCTTAGTTTTTTAAAAATATATTTGCTACATATGGCGCCAAAGCACAGTTCAAAGACTCGTCCGAGTCGGAGACGAGTCGGCCGAGTCGTATCCGTCTCAGCCCGCTCCGAAACGAGTCCGAGTCACGAGTCAGTCGCTCAACTCAGAGGAGACCAACTCGGCCGAGAATCAGAGTTGACTTGGTCGACTCGGCATTATGATTATGATTTTGTGACTCATCACAATTCAATGTGAAAA
Organism: Agave tequilana; assembly: GCA_038442645.1. Lineage (NCBI taxonomy): Eukaryota > Viridiplantae > Streptophyta > Magnoliopsida > Asparagales > Asparagaceae > Agave > Agave tequilana. The sequence continues at coordinate 27,075 of JAVJIF010004184.1, forward strand.
TAATTACATTAGCATGTATTTATGAATGTAGTTTGTGTAATTTACTATATTGTGCATGTATTTTGATATGCTTCTACCGACGACGCTTGTATTTATGCTTTCGCTTTATGTTTAGTGTGCTAGGTGATATATTTTGGACATGTTATACATGAATGTGCATGTCTACATTTTTTTAAGATTTGTCGTGATTTTTTCAGAATTTTTTGAGTTATCTTTGTAGTATTTTGCGCGTATCGCCCGATACCGATCCGAGTCGCCGAGACCGATCCGTCTCAGTGCTCGCCGAGTCAGCGGCCGAGACCGCGACTGTGAACCATGCGCCAAAGAAATCATCCGCGGAAAAAGGTAATGGGGAAACAAAAGTCAAATTTTTTTAGGGTTTGTAAATTTTAATAGTTATATTTTTTTTTTAGATTTGATTCCATTTCTTTCATTTTTTTTGAAAACTTTCGACCATGGTCGCAAATAAGAGAGAGATTCGCAAACTTGCGATCATGAATCGCTTTTTAAATTTATAAATTTTGTAACACAGCGACAAAGGTCCAATTTTTTCTAATTTTTTCATTCCCTTTTCTGTCGACCTGAGTCGCAATTGTTTGAATTAGCGTTGTAGATGTATGCGACCTTGATCGTAGCATTTTAATAATTATTTATTTTTTTCATTCCTTTTTCTGTCGACCTGGGTCGCAGTTGTTTCAATTAGCGTTGTAGATGTATCCGACCTTGGTCGCAGAGTTTTAAAAATTATTTGTTTTTCTCACGACCTGGGTCGCAGTTGTTTGAATTAGCCTTCTACATGTATGCGATCTTGGTCGCAGAATTTTAAAAATTATTCGTTTTTCATTCTCTTTTCTGGCGACCTGGGTCGCAGTTATTTGAATTAGCCTTCTACATGTAGGCGACCTTGGTCGCAGAGTTTTAAAAATTATTTGACATGTCGCAATATTGCCGTTCAATCTCTCCTTGTTGGAGGTATGGTCGCAGTCTGTTACCTAGGTTACCGTGATTGAATATTGCAACCTTGGTCGCTATATGATGATGCAAAGGTCTCCGCATGGTAAATTTTTTAGGTTTATAACAAAATTGCAGTGCGACTTTGATCGCAATGTATTATATTCTACTAAATTGGATTAACTGGGCACTAATATACTACACTGCGACCTTGGTCGATGTACGATATAATTGGGAAATAATTTTGTTTAAATAGAAAATTGCGACCGGTGTCGCAGTGTAAAATTTCAATCGACCTAGATCGTAGTGAATTATAATTTATTAAATCCTGTTGCGACCAACGTCGCAGTCTTATTTTCTTTTATTTTTTTCAATAAAGATTAAACTAATGTTTTTAATGTTTCTTCATCTACAGGTAAACAACAAGTGAAGGTTCGTCCTCTGAGATCGAGCCTAAAGCCTATGTGCGAATTCATTAGGAAATTCAAAAAACACATTCAGGACGATTTCATAGATGCGATGAAGAAGACCCCGTTTGGCCCAATCTTCATGGCCTTCTACAATGAGGAATTTGGAGGTAAAAAAGGTCCAAAATCAAACATCAGTGTACTGAGAATTATAGACAGTATGATAGGAATACAAGGACCTTTAGAATTTGGGACAAACAAATTGAGTTAACAGTGGAGGATGTTGCCCTAACTTTTGGTCTATCTATCAATAGGGCGGATTTTATTATGAATAAGACGTGTACAATGAAGTACAGAGGGGTTATAAAACATTATTTTCCTAATATAAAGAAGATCATCCATTGAAGAAACTTTGAATGATCTTCTGGTCAAGAAAAGGAGTGAATTAGATGTGACCAAGGATGAACAGCTTAAGCAGCAAGTGACTTTAAATGAAATTATAAGAGACAGACAAAGACTTGCAGTTCAAGACTTTACGACAATAATCATCCTATATACGTCGGCCACTCTATTCTTTTCTGGCAGTAAATGCACGGTGCCTGGTAGTTTGTGGAACATATTGCCAATATGCAGCTGATGAGGACAATATGTTGGGCTAAAACTGTTTGGCAATTCCTGATTGAGTCAATGGATATCTTCAGGCACACCACGTACGAGCTGCAAGGATGCTCCGTGCAAATTATTGTAGGTATGAATATCATATTTGGCAAACACTGTATGAAATTTCCTTATATCTTGTGAATATTTGTGTAAACTAATGTAATTATGCATTTTGCAGTATTGGCTCTGTGAAAGGGCTCTTATTTTTTAGCTGAGGTCTGATTTGGAGAACAAAATCTCACGCGCAGTAAGATGAGACCTCCAAAACATTAGCAGCGCTCTGCTTGAACTTGATCTAAATGAGCTTGACGCACATATCGTAAGTTTTTAAATATTAGCGACTATATACTGTTAATTAAAATTTTATACATTAAAATGGACTGCGACCTCGGTCGCAGTTCAATTTATGTGCAGCACAATTGTGTGCGACCATGGTCGCATTTCCTTGATAAGTCGTTATAAATAAACTGCGACCATGGTCGCAGTTATATTTATTCCATTGATATGTGCTGCGATCATGGTCGCAGTAAGAATTTATTTGTCTGATTTAATGCTTATAACTGCGACCTAGGTCTAGGTCGCAGTTCCTTGTTAGCTATTCTAGTAAATGTTTCATTCATCTGCGGTACAACTATAAGATTTCTATAAGATTTCAGTTTATTTTTTTTCAGATTTTGTGTCGAATGGCCAACATCTCTAATGATGAAAGAAATATGATTGGCCTTCCTGTTGAAGGAAGAGAGGAAGAAGAAGAAGATACACATAATGAAGCTAACATCCCGGCGGAAACGGAACCAGAAGCGGCCGAAATAGTTGAGGAACGAACGAGTGAACAAGAACCAACCATTGCAGGTTATTTGCCACCACCACGGGATGAACAAGCTGAAGAAATTGAAGTTTTGAGAAATGAAAATCAGTACTTGAGAGCATATGTTTATCAGCTAGAAAGAAAAATTGAAAAAATGGAGACTGAGAAAACACTCAAGGCTGAATTAAAGAAAAAAAGAAGAGAGAAGAAAGAAGAAAAAAATTAAAAAAACAGCAGAGGAAATAAAAGTGAAAGAGGAAGAAAAAGAGCTGCTGAGAGCAGCCACTGCTGCGGAGGAGAAGAAGGAGAAGAGGAGGAGGGAAGAGGAGCAGGAGAAGAGGAGGAGGGAAGAGGGAGAGCAGGAGAATAGAAGAGGAGGAAGGTAGAGGAGGAGGAGGAGAAGGAGAAGGGGAGGAAGGTAGAGGAGGAGAAGAAGAGGCAGCTGAGGGCGCAGGAGAACAAAATCGTAAAATTCTTAAGGAGAAAAGGAAGAAAGAGGTGGAAGAGAAGAAGGAGAGGATGAAAGAAGAGGAGAGGAGAAGGAAGGGAGAAGAGGAGAAGAAGCAGAAAAGGATGAGGGAGCAGATGGAGAAGCAGGCAGAAGAGCAGAAGAAAAAAAATGGAAGAGGAGAAAATCAAGGGTTCTGAATTTAAAGTAACTATTGCTGGGGAAGATTTCCCCACTTTTCTTTAATATAACTCAACAGATACTTGAACTCCAAAAAGATAGAGCTTCTGAAGAAAAAATTCAAGAACAGACTCCGGCTCAGAAGCAATCCTTAAAAAGAAAAGTTTTGGATTACTCTAAAGGAACGATAGAAAGGGGAGTCAAAGAACGCAAGCGCGCTGAAAGAGATCGATGACTGCGACTTCGTTTATCCAAAACAAAAAAAAGAAAATTAATGAAGATCCTCTTCCACAGCCTGCGACTCAGACTTCTGCCACTGGTTTCAGCAACGAACAGATTCTCATCCAAAAATCAGGGAATTGACTGAAACCACTGCATACAGAATTCTGCAGCCACATCAACAAGTTCTCATCAAAAAATTTTTGAACAAGGTCTTCTCTGAGTAAGTTAATTAATTTCATTTAAAATCATATCAAAAACTATTAGATATTTATATTAGAACAATATAATTATTAACTTTTTTTTGTTTTTCTTGCAGTTCTACTGCATATCAGGATACTGACAACAGAATAATTGTTTGCAAAAAATGACATTGAGGACCTGATGTTCAGTAGAGATTTAAATGCCAACATAATTCATTTCTACATGAAGCATATGGAGAAGAGAGGAGGATTAAAAAGTATATTCTTTCGAAGCGAAGCTTGGGTAAACATCTATTTTCTCCTTTACAGTTAATTGAAATATCAATTTTCTAATTAATTTAGTAAATTAAATTTTTGAACGTTAAATATTCTACTAGTAGTCTTTACTGCTAATAAAGCATAACGAATGTACTGCGACCTAGGTCGCAGTCGAGGATTTTATTAATCCCCACGAATATCAATTGAGTAGTGAAGGTTGCAACCTTGGTCGCAGTTGTAGGCGACAGTCTTAATCAATAACAACACTGCGACCTTGGTCGCAGTGTATGTTAATATAACAGACGGGGTTGCTAAGAAATGCTTAAAAATTAAACATGGATACCGATGATGGCGATCAAGGTCGCAGCTTAAAATATATTAACCAAAAAATACTGCGACTAAGATCGCAGTCTGTTGTCTTGTCAGAATAACATCTGGTTTTCATATTGTTTTTAATACTTTGAATTCATTTTGAATTTAATTTTGTTGTTCACAGCACGGTGTTGTATCTAAAAGTAGAGATCTTGAAGATTATTTCATCAAGCAGTTGTTGAAAAACTGGACAATTGATGTGCAGTACATGTTCTTCCCGATCAATCACAAACACAGTGCCAAGGATCCCGAATTTCACTGGACCTTTTTGGTATTTGATTGCCATACACAAGAGTGGATTTTTTACAACTCTTTGGTCCCAGCTGAAAATTCAAGTAGTACATTAAAGTTTTATCAAATAGATGCAAGAACAATGGTGAGTTGATTTTTAATATTTCGATTACTGAATATTTGCATTTAATTTGATTAATATTGATATTTTTTTTATTGACATTGCAGAAAGAAAGTTTATTACAGATTTTGAAATTGATTTCAATAAATTAATGAAAAAAACATATATAAAATACGCAAGATGCCCCCAACAAGCAAACAGGTATTTTTTTTGACATTTACCTAACATATTTTCTGCTTTTTTTAGTACAAAAATCTAATTTCATTTAATGATTTTCCTGTACAATTTTCAGTGTTGATTGAGCTGTATATGTATGCAAGTACATGAAAAGTATAGAATTTGATAGTTCATCAGCTATTGATACTGTGAGGCTGCCGATGTACAGAGACTAAGAAGCGAGCTTGCATACATGATACTCGCAGATGAGAGAAAAGTTGGGATGAAGAAACAGAATTTATAAGAAGGATGGTATTTGAAGACTGACAATTGACATCATTTTTTAATTATAATATTATTAATTCATTGATGTACCTCATTTTTTTGATAAATGTAAAAATAGATGTAAAACTAGTCTGTTGGTTTTATTAATTTAATTTATAAACATTTTTATACATTTGTTATACAATCCACTGAGATTTCTTTATTTCCATTCTACTGCTGTTACACAGTGCATTTTACTAATTCGCATTGATATTAGAAACAAACATGAGTTTAGAATTTGTATTGCGACCAAAGTCGCAGTCATGACCTGTGGAGTTGCATCGTTTCCTTATATTGCGATAATGTAATCGAGACAGCGATCACAGTCGCAGTTATTGAATCTTATATCAGATCGCACTGCGACCGTGGTCGCATTGTCATAATCGGGACACCAAAGTTTTTATACACATAGCCCTTTATATATGTTTTAATTTTATTAACTTCATTAATTTATGTTAACGTAAACATAATCCTCCCTGTATTTTTCTACCATAAGATATTAAAACAATAATAACCTTCACGTGTTCAAAGTACAAAGTAACTTGATGTAATAATATATTAACTTTTTAACTGTTTTCGAAAACTGAACAGTCACCTGGAAAGTATACAATTTATGGAAAAAGACAGAAAATAAATTTGGGACATGTTCACGTCGTTTGAGAGCTTAAACCTTTTGGAATTTCGGGATTAAGAATATATAAAGGGTCATCATTACAAAATTACAAACATACTAAATAGATTTTATTGAAATTTGTCTCTTTCAATATTCGGAAACAGATTCAAAAATGTCTTCTCCACCATCTTCACGGAAAGAAGTCAATCATCTAATGATAATTGGATGTATAGTTCCGAATCGATCCCTCGCTACGGGTCAGAGGATGAGCTTGATACAGACGACCCGCTCTGGGAGTTCATTGATGAACAAAATACTGCTATGATCAGGAAGAAAGTGAAGAGGAGATTGTTGGTAAAGAGGAGGAAAGCGATACGGAAGACGAACACAATCATAATATTAAGGACGAATCTGATTATGATGGTGATAACGATGACGAGTAGATTAGCACTTTTAAATTTGTATTTTGATTTTTATAAATATATAAGCCTGTTTTGTAATGTTAATTGTGTGAATTATAATTTTTATTACTTAATCTTGGTTGAACTGCTGTACCTTTTTCACTAATTTTATTCATGTGGTAGACGCAACATGGAACTACGGTGCCAAGTTCTAAGCCAGAAATTGTCAAAATTGTCGAAGTTCTAAGTTCATTGACAAATATGAACTGCGATCATGGTCGCAGTGTTACTTTATATTCAGTGAACTAAAGCACAACATAGGGCAAAATTATTGAAAATGGATGTTAAAATTAAAAAAAAAGGATACGCTACGACTATTGTCGCAGTCAAAAAAAATAACGTCAGCCAACTGCGACTCTGGTCGCAATCATGAAACTGCTGTAGACATCGAGAAAGTCAATATTCAACTGGGCAAATATGAACTGCGACCATGGTCGCAGCGTTACTTTATGTTCAGTGGACTAAAGCACAACATAGGGCAAAATTATAGAAATGGATGTTAAAATTAAATAAAAAGGAAACGATGTGACTATTGTCGAAGTCAAAAAAATAACGCCAGCCAACTGCGACTCTGGTCGCAGTCCTGAAACTGGTGTAGACATCGAAAAAGTCAATATTCAAATTGGCAAATATGAATGCGACCATGATCGCGGTGTTTTTTTATGTTCAGTGGAAATTAAATTTGAGCAAAAAATTTCAACTATATTCAAATGTTATAATAATACCAAGAGACGGGGGACACTTTAAAAGCAACAAACCAATTTTTCCTGCATAGAAACACTGCGACCACGGTCGCGATTATCCCCATACACTGCTTATATTTGCGACCAAAGTCGACGTCTATGTTAAAGTAACTAAAATGTAAACTATATAGGCCAATTTTGTCACAGTGAAACTCTAAAGTACTGCTACTTACAAAAAGTACAGTAGATGTGAAAAATGATATAAAAATCTACTTATAATGACATGCCGGTCGCAGTATGCGACATAAATCTCTCTTCGCTGTGCGACCCTGGTCGCAGTTCATGACTGAAGCTGTCAAAATGAACGCTTTATTCCTTCTAGATAGACGCAACATGAAACTACTTCTCTGCAATTAAAAAGGAAAGTAAGAATTTTAAACATAAAACTTTAGAAAGAACTATATAACAGGTTTAATTTAATACCAATAATGGACAACCAGTCCTGTAATGGCCCAGCTCTTGACAGTTTCTACATCTTCGATGCTTCACTTCCTTCTGAGATAGATAATCTTCAAAATCAGACTTAAGCCTGGATGCAGCTCTACGCCTCCCCTTGGTTGGTACAGGACCAATTGGATCGCGAATAGTCAATTCTTCACCATCTCGCAGACAACGACGGATCCACTGGAACCAATATTAGTTTTAGACTGTGATGATTGATAATTTACTGACATGGCTTTGTATTCACTACTGGTTTCTTCAGCAAATCTTTTCAAAACTGCGTCCAATTTTGAAAGATGGATATCAGAATCGGCGACCATTTCAAGAATTGCATTAAATTTGGAATGAAGTATCCACAATCTAGCTGTCCCTGGAGTGCCTTGACTGGGAAAAGGCCTAATACCATTTTCAATTGCAACATTTTTGTAACGATCATCCAACTTCCATCTCTGAAGTATATATGATTCTGGTATATGTGTAACGTGATTGCGCCGCAAAATACACAGAATATGTCTACAAAGGATACCCTCTGTTTAGAATAATGAGCAACTACAAGACACATCAAGTTCATCAGGCTTCTCATAACTGACCTTTTCCCAGCTGTCTTTTGATTCTGAAAAATCACCAACCAGATATTTTGATCCAGGTCCATCGTGTTCCAACTCTTCTGAAAAGAGTGTCGTTACAACTGCCCATTCATTTTGGAACAACTGAAAAATCTTCGGGGTATACAACTTCGAAACCTGTATCTCATATAGATTCGATGTACAGTTTGGCACAGAATTCAAACCCCGAAAGTCTTGTTGAGATTTAGAACTACGACGGGCAGCAACAGCTTTATCATATTGGTGTACAAATTCCACTAGTTTCGTGTTTGCATTCACAAAACCATCAAAGAAAGAATTAATACTCTCAAACCTCTGACTGGTTGTCATTCCATCACAGAAAACATCCTTGAGATATACATTAACCCAGTGTCCACGCAGTCTGTGCATCTTCAACAACCAACTGTCTTCTTCTTCTAACTGATATTTTCATTCATCAGTCGTCATCGCTCCTCGCATGTGCTTATATCACGGGAGGTGTACCAATGATGAAAATCAGAGACCATATCTTCTCCATACTTGTTCGTCATCGGGATTTGTTGCTCGGCAATATGTTTCCGTGCATGCCAGAAACAGTACCGGTGCCAAGTAGTTGGAAAAACCATCTTGATGGCATCACCGATCTGGGCATCCTGATCAGTAATAATCAACTTCGGTGCAACTCCATGTATGCACTTGAGCCATTTTTTGAATAGCCACACAAATGTATCCCTCTGCTCATCAGCAAGCAATGCACAGCCAAACAAAATTGACTTCCGATGATGATTTACTTCAGTGAATGGAGCAAATGGCAAGATCAAGTGATTAGTCATGTATGTTGTGTCAAAAACTATCACATCACAGAATCTCAAATACGAGGAAATAGCTCTTCCATCAGCCCAAAAAATGCTTCTAAGTGTGCCCTCATTATCAACTTCACTTGCAAAGAAAAATTCTAGATCGGACTCGGCTTTCTCTTGGAAATATTTGATGATCGCAATAAACTCATGGCCACTGTTATTTCTACGTTGACGAGTAAAATCAATAACTTGTTGCGGGTTTACTTCTTCACAACCTTCTCCGTGGCTCATTGCATTCACAACACGAGAAATATTTGAAGGGCGCATTCCTACATCAACCAAATGCTCATAATGCTTTTGCTAATCTTTGATCGATGAGTCTGGTGAGAGTAATGGTGATGTACCTTATCCGGGCTTGACAATTCATGTGAATGAGAATCAACAAATTTGGTGACAACCCAATATCTTCTGTCAAATAAAAAACGAAGACGAACATGCATCTCAGCAGGACATGCTACTCTAGTGTCAATTCGATGGTGGACTGTAAGCCCATCTTGTCTTTTGTCACACAACTTCTTCACACCCTCCTTGTTGCAACAAAATTTTCTGCAAATAACTTCATGAGGAGGCCTCCGTGACTTATCTATTCCTTTTCTTCTCACGCTAAAACCTCTGTTCCTTGCAAAAGAATTGTAGAAATTGTATGCTTCCACATCCGTGAAAAACTGTTTCCCTATAAAAATATTTGAACTTCCAGACATTTCTTCATGTGCATTCAGATCCTACAAAACAAATTGACGAACTACATAAATATAAATATTTTTTTAAATATCACACGTCTGAACTGTAATTACTAAAACTGCGACCAAGGTCGCAAATGTAAAAAAATCTATATAACTTCTTACTAACAGACTGCGATCGTAGTCGTGGTTTTCCGTATGAGCAGATTTTTAAAAACATGAATAATAACTGTGCAACTCTCTCATTAATATATACTGCGATCTTAAGTCGCATTCTTAAGATTTAGTGTATAAACTAGATATAATTGACATGGAAACGTGTAAGAATTATAACAACAAGGACTGCGACTTAGGTCGCAGTTACAAAAATAGCTTTTACAGCCGGAGATTATTTTAAAATCAAACTGCGACCGTGGTCGCAGTTCTTAAACTTTAGAACAAGTGATTATTTTGTTCTGTAAAACGAAATATAGGTGCAGTTCCATATACGCTACAGAGAAAGCTTCTACATTTAAGAAATTGCGGAAAAAATTGACAAAATAAAAACCTCTTGATCAGCATGCAAAGATGTCAACCCTTCAATACTTTCAATATTCTGAAAGAAATTTGAACCAGATGATATATCCTCCATATTTAGATCGGGAAATAGAGATCGCTTACGACTGCGACCAGATTGGCAGGGGAAGTAGACTGCTCCGACGTCGACATTAAATAAAAAGGAGAAAAATCTGATCCGGAAATCGCTATTTTCAGAAAAAACTTTATGACATGCTGGAAAAGGAGAACCTAAATCTGACAACGAGCGATAAAAAAATAGGAGAAAAAATAATAATAAATAATAACCTAAATCTGACAAAGAGCGGCAAAAAAATAGGGGGAAAATAATAATAAACAATAACCTAAATCTGACAACGAGCGATAAAAAATAGGGAGAAAAATAATAATAAACAATAACGGGCAAGTACCTTTTATCAAGGGGTATTTAGTAATTTAACTTATTCCAATAAGCGGGCCGCAACTTAGTGGTGTGGCAAAATATTGTGTCACGTCACCGCAGGCTGAGAGAGTCTCTAAGCCGTCGGCTGATATACATTTTTCTCATATATATGTACATATATATACACACACACACACACACATACATATAGAGAGAGAGAGACTTGGGTCTTTTGGGAAGAATTCAGAAGGATTTGCAGATGAATCCTTCCCATTTAAATTCAATTATAAGTCATTTAAATTGAAGATCTACTCTGTTAGAGTTGATCTACATTATTAAGAGTGCTTAAAAATAAAAAATCAAGTATTTTACGTACTTTTTACCTACTCATCAAGTAGACACAAAATGAATGGTTACAACAATGAGTTGGTTAATTTAATGGTGTAAATTATTTGAAATCGAACAAAAATTGTTGTGTAAGGGTTTCTAAATGTTTAGATCATAATCAAATGACTAGGTCGAGAATTTGTACGTCCAAAGTCACAGATTTAAGTAATATGCTACTTTCGGCTATCTATTTTGTGCCTACTTAATGCATGGATAAGAAAACAATAAAATGTTTAATTTTTTATTTTTTATTTATTTTAAATAATATAGATCAACTTCAACGGAATGGATCTTGTATATGAATGGTGTAACATTGAATTTGGGTGACTTAAATTCTTCTGGAAGTAGCCAAGTCTCTCTCTCCTCTCTCTCTTTATATATACGTATGTATGTATATATATGCTCTTTAGTTCCTGTGTTGGGTCCACTTATCAGCTAAAATGTGCTTCTTCTAGTGATGGGTGACGGCTAGAGTCCGTTTCCCATTCTATCAAGAGCACATTTAGGTTGCTAAACGAGTCCCATCAATGTATATCATGCTGAGTTATTAATGAAATTTATTACCGTTCATATATCTAGAGAGAGAAATTTGGGTCCTTTAGAAAGGATATGAAGATGAATCTTTCCCATTCAAATTCAGGTCATTCAAATTGAAAATCTACTCTGTTAGAGTTGAGCTATATTGTTAAGAGTGTTTAAAAATAAAAATTCAAGTGTTTTGAACGCTTATTGCTTATTCATAAAGTACGCTCAAAATGAACAGCCGAAATAATAAATTGGTTAGTTTAACAGTGTAGAATATTTGAAACCTAACAAAAATTGGTGTGTGAGGATTTTTTACATGTGTAGATCATGATCAAATGGTCAGATCAAGAAATTGTATGTCTAAAGTTATAAATCTAAGTCATATGCTACTTTCGGCTGGCCATTTTGTGCCTACTTGATGCATAAATAAGAAAACTACAAAATATTTAATTTTTAGTTTTCAAGTATTTTAAATAATGTAGGGCGTGTTTGTTTCGCCGCAAAACGCAAGTCGTAAAACTTCTTTTCATTTTTCGTTGTTTGTTTCGTTGAAAAACAAGTTGCAAAATGCAACTCTTCTTTTCCCACTTGCAGTTGCTACAGTTAAATTTGTGGTCATGTAAATCTCACTTTTACACTCATATTTTCTCACTTGCAGTTGCTACAGTTAATTTTGTGGTCATGTAACTCTCACTTGTAGTACACTTATAGTTCAAAACAGTTACTTGATAATCAATATATAATTTAATATTATTAAATATTTAATATTTTAAATAGTGTTCAATTTCTTATTTAATTATTTAATTATTTTATATTTTTAATCTTTAATTTTTTTATTGTTTTAATATTTAATATTTACTATTTTTATTGAATATTTTTATTTAATATTTTATTTAATACTTTATTATTTTAATAATACTTATTCCATTTTTTATTATTTTATTAGAGTTAATATTTTATTAATATAACAATATTATACTTTACTATATATTTAATTATTTATTTTTAATATAAAAAATTACTTTATTAATATCATAATATATTTTATTATTATATTAATATTTTATTATGTTAATATTGTAATAATAATTCAGTATAATAATACTATAATGATAATTTATTATTAAATTATAATTATATTTTACTTTGTTAATTTTATATTTCTATAATATTACAATAATATTATAATAAAATTTATATTACAAAATTTTCAAGTATTTTTAATATTATAATATTATAACTATATTTATTATTTTTGTAAGATTTTTTAATATTTATATTTTATTAGTATTCTTAAAATTTTATTAATGTTCTTTAGATTTTTCCTAAAATTTTGTATTATCTATTTAGTTAATATTTAAGTAATATTTTACTATTTATACTAATATTTTATTAATATTATTGTTATAAATAAAATATTAAGATTATTAATTTTTTAATCTCAAATTTATTAATACAATTTAATTTGCAATAGTAGATTTAATTTAATAGTATTTATAATATTTAAATCACTGCTACAGTTAATTTTGTGGTCAACTTATCCACTTATACTTTTACATTACCAATTAAACACCGTAAAACACAATATACTTTATCATTTACACTTTCACTTTATCAACCAGCCACCGTAAAACACAATATACTTTTTCATTTACACTTCACTTTATCAACCAAACACTGTAAAACACAATATATTTTCTCTGCTACAGTTCACTTTTTTCATTCTCATTTTACGACTTACGACTAGCGACGTTTTGCAACGAAACAAACAGGCCCGTACATCAATTTCAACGGAGTGAGTCTTATATTTGAATGTAATAGCATTGAATTTGAGTGGGAAGGATTCATGCTCAAATCTTTTCAAAAGTAGCCAAGTCTATCTCTATACACACACATACATACATATTTATAATTTGATTACATTAGTTTAAATGCAAGTTTTAGTGAGCCAACCTGAATGGTAGCATGTATAACACAGATTGTTCTATCACCTTGTGTTCCATGCCTTTGGAAATTGGTTATCTCTTGCACTGGCTAAGTAGATTAATCCTAAGAAGCAAACGATATGATATAAGAACCCAGCGGGTATTTTGTTGTGGTTGATATTTTTTTTAAAAGCGGGAAGTAATGCAAGCTAAAATATTGGTGCGTGTTTGAGCACAAAAAGTGATTCAAAAAGGAAAGTAGATAGCATAGCAAGACTAAGCATCAACTAATTGTTCAGCAATTGGAAGGAATGTGTTACGTGCAATGATAGAACAATAAAAATATAAAAATTTCAGAAGGATCTATGATGAAACAAAACAGTGCTGTTGAAATTGACTGCCTACACATTGGGGACGCTTAAGACACTTCATGTATCTCAAACAGTTTTCAGAGATGGAACCATGACATTTACTCTGCACTAGGAACTTTATTTTGTGATAAAAAATTTTAAGTAAATAGAGGGAAGGTAAGCAAAACAAAAAGCATATTCCTAAGCCGGACAATACCAATGTCTGCTTTCCGGCTCTTTCCATCTTTCTTTCATGTTATTACACACTACTCTCTATAGAAAATGGGGGAGAAGTGTGTGTGTGTGTAGCTTTCTTAGTGTATTGGAAGAGCAGAAGAGCAAGGAAACATAACCTTCAACAAAACCATCCGAATATCTGCTTAATAAACTTTTCTTTTCTTCTCAGATTGTAGGATGAAGCTAAAAGCTTCAGCCAGTCATAAATATATGTTATGGGATGGATAGAATAAGCATTACCTTGAACTTTAATCCACGCTCACCACATTCAGTAGGATCGCCATAGCAGATATCTACAAATCTTAATACCTCATATTCATCAGGCGCGATCTCTGAGTCATGAGTGTCCATTTTGGATGCACCCATTTTTTTGGTCTTTGAATCAAAATTTCTAATTTTGTCAGCATCAAGAATATATTTTTTGCAAAGTATGTCCCACTCCTTTAATAACTCATAAAAATCAACAGCTGATTCAATTCTGACCTACAAAGGAGATCAGAGAAGTTAAAGACCGCAAAGTACAGTTGCATAAAATGTAACTGCATGAGGGAAAATAAGAAGCTTACTTCAGTTTCTGGATGGTTTACTTTCAGACTCTGACATGCAGCCTCATCCAAGTCAACAGCCCATCTCTGCGAAGAAGACAAGATAACTAAACGATGGATGTTGTTGGGAGAGAGAAAAAAAAAAAAGACAGTTACAAGATACTTGCCGTGACAAGGTTTGTGCCAGCGACCTGAGCTCCCAAGCAAAGCCCAGTTGACATTCCTCCACACCCAGAATATAAATCTAATAATGATAGCTCTGTCCTTTTAGATTCACAATTTTTATAGACTTGTTTTCCATATGCCTTAATCTCAATATCATTCACATGATCAGTTCCCGAACAATTAGAAGATGATAAATCACTCTTCTCTACGGAATCATCTGAAATTGATGTGGATAAAATGTAAGGTCTAAAGATTGTGATTATCCAACTGAACTCCACTACACATGAATGCACAACAAAAGGACATAATTAAGAGAAACTAAATGATGATAGTTAGCATGACAGAAACACAAGGAAACCTCCTCAATTCTACTTGTCTACGCTCCAAGGTCCAGTTGGCAGTGGAAGTGAACTGCAAACATGACTGGTCAATGATAGTTCAGTAATATTACATATTTATTGTCACATTTTCACATTTTAATTGTAATAAAACTCTACTATTTAACTATTTAAATGTCTAATGGTGTGCAGGTGTAATTAATGGAGATGGAAAAATTCTAATTATATCCCAATTAAATCGGATTTATATGAATTTATTTGGTTAGCTTGAAGAATCAATGGGGTATTGTCAAATCCAGAGATCCAAAAGAGTATATTATCAGATATGATGGGATAAAAAAAGAGAAGATCCACGAACTCAAGGATCTGGCCCAACGGTCAGATCCAAGCAGCATTGGCCGCGTTTGCGCGGCCAGATACTGGCCGTTGGGCCAACGTCTTGGTGCTTATCCTCTCATGCGCTCTACATTTCTCCTATAAATACCACCAAAGACAGAAGGCAAATGGCACAGAGCTTAGGCTAGAGTGCTACTCTTCGCTTAGCGTAGATTTTGTTTTCTTTTTCTTTTTAAATGTAATTTTCTGATTTCTTCATAACTAAGATTAGAGAGAGATTCATAAAAAAGAGTGGTTTCAAGAGTGACACTTGATGTAAGTTTGTTCCTTTTTCTTATTATTTCTCAATTGAATCAAAGCTTATTTTTATGCTATTCTTCTTCTTATTTTTCTTTTAAATCTTTAAACTAGTTTACTCTGAGTTGACTTAATCCAGATGAATCCAATAGCCTCAAATAGGCCTTGCCCTTGTAAGTGCCACTGATGGCTTATGATAATGGATCCCTACTTCCAAACGTATAAGTTTTGTATCATTCCATGCTTGCTAATATTAATTTTGATGATATAATATAGACTGATTTGGAGTGAGAAAGATCTTATGTGTCATATCATGAAAGCATTCAAGCCAAAGTAAATCGTTGCAAAGATCCAAGGTAAAGCAAGCGTAAGTATGTTTAATGAGAATACTAAGTAGCTTTTGCCATGTTCTTTCTTTCTTTTTAATTTCTTCTTCTAAAAAACCAACTCTAAAAACACAAACGTTTTCCTCTTTATTTCTTCTTTTCTTCCTTGTCTTCTGATCTAGTTTTTCTTTCTTTCTCTTTTCAAATAAAGAAGAACTTTTTAACTGATTTTAGTGATTTAGTAATACCAAACGCTTTTATCGCTCCCTTTTTGTGAATCACGACTCACTTAGCCACTTTGCTACAGCGATAGAATTGAGAAAGCTAGAGCACGATACTAAAAATTCTGATTTTTAATTCATATTTTCTGTGTACTGCTTTCACCTCAATCAAATTTTTGGCGCCATTGACGGGGAAGGACGGTATTTCTTTTATTTACTAGACAGCTAATTTTTTCCTCTTTATTTTTCTGTGCAGGGGCAAACTTCAGGAAACTAACAATCGCAGAACACATATTGCTACGCTATGACTCTGCCCAATAAGGCAAAACATCAGAGCCCTCTACTTTGCCGCGGAAACGCGCATTTGCGCGGCAATAGAGGTGGACTACTCACCTTTGTTTTGTGCAGGGTGGTTGAATTGAAAAGATACAGCCTTTGCAGCTATTAGTTTTTCTTATTAATACATTTTACACACTATTTGTAATTCAACATTAACCGATTGGTTTTAATTGTTAAAAAACTATTAGACTTGTATCTAGGCATTCGTTTCTTTTCAATTACTGTTAAAGAGTGCCAGAGCAAAGGTGCGTGTGCATAGGATTTAGTATAGAAAACATTCTTGTATGATATATTGCCTAGGTGTTACATTTTATTGAATATTTGTACACTTGCACAAAAACGACTAAGGGCTTAACTAATAAACAACATAAATCGGGGAGTCATTACCCTTAACTCAAAAATCATCTCCTCACTCGCTAACTCAATCCTAACTTAAAATTGAGTAGACATTGGCCCTAGGGACATCTCGGATTGAATAGGAGATTGACCTCACGAGAAAGTTGTTAGAGTTTGACTATAGTTAAATCGGTATCAAAGATTGGGGATTAAGAGGCAAGATCTTCGAAAACTAGTGGTTTGGAGTAATTAAGGCCCGTTTCTCTGCACGGATACCTCCCACTGAGTTTATTCCTACCTGATCGATTAACCTATGGTCAAACTGTTGCAATATACCTCTCCTGAACAGTCAACCAGTTAAGAGCCGTCTAGGTCTAAGGTCTACACTAACATAAGCTTGATTTCTCTTTCTTTTTGTTTATTTTTGTTTGTTTTTTATTTTTGTTTTTTTATGTGAAATGAATCATAACCATAATTTTTTCCAAACTAATATGAATCCATATTTCACCCTGACCTCTTTTAACTCGGATATTACCAACCCGATATTTTAGAACTTGAACCAATCAAATATGTCGAATTGGTTTTCTTCAACTTAACATACTTCCTAATCACAGTATTATGAACAAATTGAAGCAATCATCTCCACTCTTCATCGAGTCAGTGAGGATACACTTCTCTGAGTCATATAGTCAACCACATTTCTAACATTTTGCTTTATATACTCCTTTTCTAGAACAACCGAATGAAGAAAAATCTGAGTTAGAAAAGAGTATAGAAATCTTGCATGAGTCCGATCGATAATTTCAAAACATGACAATTCCCTCAAAATTTCAAAACCAAGATCCATACTCTCTTTTCAAGTCCCACCATAACAAGAAGAAGAACCGAACATAGTATAGAAGCCATGATTCAGTCCTAAAATGATTTCAACCAGTCGATCAATAGGACAGAATTAAAAATGAATCAGTTGCTAAACTCAATGATTGATAGGAATGAGGAGACTCTATCTCATTCCTGATTTTCTTAGCCATATTGACAAGACCTAAGACTCATGGTGTCTTAGAAACTTTAACCAAGTTTCAATTTCATCACACCATTTTGAACTAGACCGTTACCAAACCTTTAACAAATTGACAAGTTTTTTACTTCAATGAAATTGAATTTGAACATGAAAGTGACTCCAATCCGTAACTTTGTGATTTCGTTCCAAATTTTGAGTCAATGTTGACTCTTATATCCTTATCCGATTTGGAACACATTATCGAGCCAACAATAATTCCCGTACCTATAAATCTTGAACATGAACCACCAATCTTGAAAAGACATTCCTTTGATGGGAACAGAATGTGAACATCAATTCTTTGATTCGGATCCAATTTTGAACCAAACCCGACTTTTGAACCTCGAGTTGACTTAAATCTACTCCCTGA
This sequence comes from Agave tequilana, assembly GCA_038442645.1. Classification (NCBI taxonomy): domain Eukaryota; kingdom Viridiplantae; phylum Streptophyta; class Magnoliopsida; order Asparagales; family Asparagaceae; genus Agave; species Agave tequilana. The sequence goes on from JAVJIF010004184.1 coordinate 45,489, forward strand.
GTCTGATTGGTTCCCGTACCATTCACTTTTGAGCTCAAGTCGATCATTTTACCAAATCACAAGCCATTGTTAGATCAAGATGTTGAACAATATAACTCCGAGATGATTTATTAAGACTGGTCATTTAACCGGAAGAGTATCATGATAGGATCTCGCATGATCCAATTCAATTTAGGGGTTATAACAATGTTAACGAGTTAGAGGTCAAAGGTGGGCTCCTGCGAACTCCACAACAATTGGATTGGGCAGCAATGCTTGCACCAATCAGACCGCCGCTGGAACACCACCTTGAGTTAACATTTTTCTACTCTCTCATTTTTTCATGCATATATGCATTTCATTCATACATTGAGAACAATGCGTCAGATAGGTATATGGGAGAGTTTTACTAACATAGGTTTTTCTCTTTATTTGTATAAAAAAATATATTCTTTTTTCTTTAAAAACTTTTTAAAAAGAGAAACAATATTTTGATCAATTTTTGTCAGAAATTAAGTTAATCTTAAGGATTAGATGAATCATAATTAGAATTTCTTAATACTTGGTCAAAAAAGATTATTTATTTGATTTCTAAGTTTAGAAAGAAAATTGAAAAAGTAATTTGGTCTTGACTTTTACCTTGATAAAATATGCATTTTATGCATACACTAACAAACTTAGGATTCAAAACAAAGACCCTTGTGCCTGAAAAATTTAAAATACTAAATATCCAATGATTAAGCTGGGTATTTGTGCCTCATAAAGCATAAGTATTCACACCTAAAAGTGAATTATATCACCAATTAAATCTCTTAATTTTTTGGCCTTATTTGCTTGAGTTTTTAAGTCCGAGGGCGTTTTCTCACCCGGTGCCCTAAGACCATCGGGTTTAAGAGTCACCGGCTGAAGGCTCGTTACATGGACAAATGAGAAAGCCTAATAAAACTAAAGGATAATATCGTCATAAATTATAAATAAGGCATAAGAGTTGGAGTTAAAGAATCTCGAGTCAAATATTCACGGTCACAAAGGTGTAATAATTTAGGATAAAATAATAGACTATGTGAGAAATACAGTTTGAATTCTTACCTTGATTGATAACAAGTTCTTACATAAGACAAAGTTTAAGAATTAATAATTTGGAAATCCTGTGACTTATAGATTACTTGATTTTTGTAAGAATTTGTCAAATATTCTCTTTTTCAAAATGCGTTATCAAAATACTAACACTTTATTTTTTTTATGAATTTTATGAGTGTAATTCACTGAAAACTCTCAGGTACTACAACTCCTCCAAGGAAACCTAGAGATTTAAAGGACTTTTGCACATGCTCAGTACAATCGCGTGACATGTGAAAGTGGCTAAATTCTTTGTTTTAGTTTCTTGTTACGAGCAAAAGATAGGTGTGAGGATGTGATAGTTCACTAATATTGTAAATTTATTGTCATTTTTTTGCATTTTAATTGTAATAAAAGTCTGATATTTAACTCTTTAAATATCTAATGGTATGCAGGTGTAATTAATGAAGATGGAGAAGAAAAATTCCAATTATATCCTAATTAAATCGGATTTACATGAATTTATTTGGTTAGCTTGAAATCAACAGGGATATTGTCAAATCCAGAGATCCAAAAGAGCATATTATCAGATATGATGGGATAACAAAAAGAGGAGATCTACGCACTTAAAGATCTGGCCCAACAGCCAGATCCAAGCCACGCAAATGCGGTTTTGGCCACGTTTGCGCGGCCAGATGTTGGCCGTTGGGCCAGCGTCTTGGTGCTTATCCTCTCATGCGCTCACCCTACTCCATTTCTTCTATAAATATCACCAAATGCAGAAAGCAAATGGCAGAGAGCTTAGGCTAAGTGCTACTCTTAGTTTAGTGTAGATTTTGTTTTCTTTTTCTTTATAAACGTAATTTTCTTTTTTCTTCATAGCTAAGATTAAAAAGAGATTCATAAGAAAAGAAAAGAGAGTGATTACAAGAGTGACACTTGATGTAAGCTTGTTCCTTTTCCTTATTGTTTCTCAATTGAATCAAAGCTTATTTTTATGTTATTCATCTTATTTTTCTTTTAACTCTTTAAATTAGTTTACTCTAAGTTGACTTATAATCCAGATGAATCCAATAAAGGCTTTGCCTTGCAAGTGTCACTGATGGCTTATAATGATAGATCTATACTTCAAATGTGTAAGTTCTGTATCATTTCATGCTTGCTAATATTAGTTTTGATGATATAATATAGACCGATTTGGAGTGAGGAAGATCTTATGTATCATGCCGTGAAAGCCTTCAAGTCAAAGTAAATTGTCACTAAGGATCCAAGGTAAAGCAAGCATCAAAAAGATAAGTATGTTTAATGATAATACTTAGTAGCTTTTAATCATGTTCTTTCCTTTAATTTCTTCTTCTAAAAAAACCAATTCTAAAAACACAAACGTTTTCCTCTTTATTTCTTCTTTTCTTCCTTCTCTTTCTGACCTAGTTTTTCTTTCTTTCTCTTTTCAAACAAAGAACTTTTTAACCAATTTTAGTGATTGAAACATTTTTATCGCATCATTTCTTGTAGATCACGACCTACTTAGCCACTTTGCTACAGCGGTAGAATTGAGAAAGTTAGAGCGCGATTCTTAAACTTCTGCTTTTAATTCATATTTTATGTGCATTGCTTTCATCTCAATAAGTCAACCTTTGACCCTTCTTTACAAGTTAATTATAAAGCAACATGTGGCATCATATCATAGTACTGCAATCTACAAGCAACGGAGAATTAGGACATACTCCCGATCTGAAAATGACACAGAGCCAGGGCCTGTTCTAATTAAGAGGTGTTGGGATGACATGGGGCTATGAAAAAAAATGCCACAAGATAGATGGTTTCAAGGCAAATTCAAAATGATAATAGAAGAATTACATACCCTTGTAACAGTCTTCCCGGGAGTTCTTCCACAATTAGAGATTAAAGAAATCAAAACTCCCAGGAAGCACTGACATGATATCATCCCAATTTAAAAGCTGTGTATGTGTCGAACATGCCATGCAGGTGTCTCTAATGAGGAAAAAAATAATTAAATCTTATAAACTAACACTTTACTCTGTTTCCTGACATGTCCTACAACAGCTGGACACCACACCTTAAGGCATGACACATTTTATGGGAAATTAAATTTTTTTCTAATTAGAAAAGTTTGAGCAGAAAAATTTCATGAGCATAACTTGAATTGTATTTATGGTTTTAAAAAGAGGCCCCATTGCATGTCTAGGACATAGTAATGAGGAATTTGTTAAGTTAAATGTTGCGCAGACTAGTGAAAATGGATGTATGCTCATATGTCATTTCAACTCAGTAGTTAAGTATTATCTGGATGGCCTTTTGCTTTTGTGTGTGTATGTAACAATAGAGATGCGCTCGCACACAAAAATACATACATAAGCAAGCGCGTACATATGTATGCACACGCATATACATACACATAACACATAGTTATAACCTCAATCTTCAGATCTTGAGTGTCCGTTTTTAAGGAAGAGCTATCAGACTGCCATAACATGTATCAAAACTGACTGAAGGGAGATTTTTGACTCCTATGCAAAATTTGTTCGTTTGTTCGTCTTCATCGCATGAGAGAGAGAGAGAGGAGCACCCGCTCCTTCGCCTCGCTCATTCGCCCAAGCGCCGCCGCCGCCCCTCCTCCCCCCTCCTCCTGTCCCCTCTCTGCCCGCAGTCGCTCCCCTCTCCCTCCCCCCCCCCCGCCCTTTCGCCGATGGCCACCGTTGATCGGTTTCCCACCGCCGACAGTGGTATACTAGTTGGTACTCTGAAAGTTTGTGACGGATTGGAGACACCGCGATCTTCTTTCCTAGCCTCTCCATGAAGGGATTCATGAGAACAATTATCACTTTCTTCTTAAAACCTATTGTATGGGAAGCCCTTAGACTAGTCTCTCAAGTTCATCTTCAAATTATTAAAGATCAAAATGCTCTACTTCTGGTTGGTCCTTTTTCTTCCTTGCTTGTTTATTTTACCATGAGACAGATTTTTTCGCAGATGTAAAGCCTTAAGTGGTCCATGTACCTTTGAAGTTTGATGCCACATCTTTTTTATGTTCATTGAACATATGGATACAAAGATGGAGATGTTGAATTTTGGGCTTGTCAAACTGATATAACAGCTTATAGATCAGTGGTTATTGGGAATTAGGCTGGGACCAGTCTGATTAGGAATAGATCAGTGGTTATTGGGAATTAGGCTGGGACCAGTCTGATTAGGGCGAGCTTGGGGCAGTATATAGGCCTGGACATGGGTTTGAGCTTGAGATTCCCACTAACATGCAGGCCCAGTATGGGCCTCCCTCCCCCAACCAAGGAGACAAATTAGAGGACATGTGGCTTAAAAAAAAAAGACTAATAAATAAAAATGTTCTTTTCTTGGTTGGAACATTAACTCTTCAATCTTAAAATCTCAATTCTGCACAAACATGAAAAAACTTGATTTGTTAAAAAATACATTTTCAGTTTTCTTTTCACACCATGTAGCCAACCAAAAAGAAGAAGAAGAAAAAGAAGGGACGTCAATTATTTCATCATGCATGAAATCTTGAAGCAGTAGCATGTCCCACAAGTTGCTAACTGAATAGAAAAGCACTACAGTTCTAAAAATGGCATACATAATTATATCATTCTCTTACGGTGTGCAAAGTGTATGAAAAATGTGTGGGAAGTATTCAAAATTAAAATTATATTAAAATTTTCAGAACACAATAAACCAGGGCAATGTTAAATTAGTGCCCAAGAAGTGTCATCTCCAACATATGCCTAATAGATGTCCAATACAGATAAATTCCACGATGGACAAATTCATGTTACATAGATTGTATACTTATTAGTTTATAATCATTATAAATGTAAGTCCACAAGCATTGATAATTTGATATGTGTCAGCAAATGTAGACTTTATAGTAACACCACAATAGTAGAAATAAAACACCTCTATGCATTATTACAAATTAGTTTCTGCACTTTATTATGTTTTTCAGTTAACTGATACTGCACTCTAGGCTTAGTTGTATATCCATTAAATTTAAAGAACAGAAAAATACATATCAAATTCTCTAGTTTAGAGATTATCTGTTGATAATAGTCTGGCTAGCTAAAAAATAGCACTGGTGCATCTCTATATAGGCAAGTAAAATATTTATAAAACAATGATTTAGGCATCATATATAGATAATGTTTAAAACCTAGGTGCACGCTGTAATAAAAAGACTAACAGCTTGATTTATCAGAAGATATGTCCCTTCAATGGAAGAAAAGGACAAAAGAAGTTAAAAAGCAGACCACGAGTTTAGGACTAAAATTATAAGAATATAATGAAATTATGATATTCTTATGATTATGGTCATGTAGAAAGGCCAGGATACTACTTGCACTCTTCAAGAAAGCAATTGCAACCTTTATGCATCAGTTTAGTCAAGAAAAGAAACAACTTACTGATTTCCATAGTTTGGAATGTGCAATAGTCTACAGAGTATTTCATATCATAATAAAAGCAGCATGATGGTATAGGTTTAGGCTTCAAGTCTACCTGCAATGAGACAATAAATAAATGATAGGTACCAAACACAAGGCCAATTGTATAGATGTATAAACTGTCCAATATAAGAGAACGATGAAAGGAAATTTTTAGGTACTCTAAACAATAGTGCCAAATAAGACTAGAGTGTAAAAGTGATATACATCTTTCTTTGGGGTAGAGGGGAATTCACTGTCGATGTGTACGCTTTTGGGAACCTGTGCAACCTTGACTTTTGAAACAATGCAATCTAATAAGTTGTCATTTGTCAAATCTGAGTAGAACAGCCTCTTTTTGTCATGGCATGTTGCTTGGTCTTTCAAAACCTAAGAAAATGAAAGCACAAATAACAATCATATCTCATATAATAAGCCTCAGCCATCTTACAGAATCAGCCAAGCCGAACTTGGATCCACTTTAGTACAATGATAAAGAAGAACCATAAGTTACAATTAAAAAGAACTTGACAATCAAATCAACATATGGCAGAAAGGTAACGCAAAGCTCACAGTATCTTCCGCTCGAAAAAACCACTGTAGTCTGGCATAGTATTCCCCTCTAATTGTTTCGAAGAACTCCAGAATCCTGCCAATATAATTTGGCTTTCTCTTTTCTCCCTGCAAGCAGGAATAGCATGTCAGCATCACTGAATAAGGGAATTACAATGAAAGATTAAGAATGAGCATGTTGGTATTGTTAAATTAAGGAACTCATAGGAAAAAGGCTATTTTTAAAGTCTCCACCACTGCACCAAAACTCCAAAGTTGTGATAAAAGTTGAGGGAAATATTTTTATACTCTAACACGACTCCACAGGTCGAGCAAAGTTGTGGTAAGGGTCCGGGCAGTAGTTCTATACTCACAGTATGATTAATTAAAGGAGGGAGAACAGCAAGGGGGGAGGGGTTGCATTGCTTTTCAGGTCTACTTAGGGGCCGTTTGTTTCGCGTAAAAGTCCGTAAATCGTAAATGACTTACAACCCAGTTACAACTACGGCGTTTGTTTGGACCGTAATTCGTAAAAGGCTTACAGAATTCAATTATCACTCACTTGCAACCAAATTAACACTCACTTACAGCCCAGTTATAGTTAATTTTGTGGTCATACAAATTTGTATTATTTTTTATGTTAATATTAATTTTTTTTAATATTTAGCATTTTTAATATTTATTTGCAATATTAAAACTTTTTAAATCACCAAATAGTTAATTTTGTGGTCAACTTTTTCACTTACGACTTACACATTACGACGACCAAACATCGTAAAACACAATACACTTTTCCACTTACAACTTTATATTACCAACCAAACACCATAAAGCTTACATGCATGTAACTCATTTACAACTGTAAAAGACTTTACTAATTACGACTTACGAATTACGGTCAGTTACGACAACCAAACAGGCCCTTACTGGAACTGCATGTAGTAATAGTATATTGCAGTTCTCTGTGTGTGCATGTGTGTGTCTGCGCGACAAAATTGCTTCCCAGGCATAAACTAACCTTTGTTCGCACCTGTCCGACTACATGATTAGCAACCATAGTGGGTGGTTCTTACTGTTTACATTTATCTACATATCAAGCGCAAGTCTTTAAAAATATGTTCTTTGAAGATTTCCTAGTCATTTATTAGCATTATTAGCAGAAAAGGGACCATTTGATCTGCAGTTTAGAAGCTTCCAAACCACGTGAAAATTTATCCATATACTTACCATGATATGCAAATCAGAATGAACAGTGAATCACGCATTAGGATAACCATCATGTATTTGGTAGGTAGGAATGAACTTAAAAGATTGTTCCAAGGGAAAACTTGAGCTTTATATAATATATGCATACATATATTTATATGAATGCATGCATGTGTGTATGTATGTACATATGCATGCATGTGCATGTACAGAAGGGAAAAGGTAAGTTGCAATCTAGAACTCTTATTATAACTCTGTAGGATCTAAGCTATACTTTTAGTGAGCAATTTTGAATTGATGGGATTTGCGCTCAAATCTTCTAGAAGCACAGCAGACAACCGTAATGCACAGAATGTGAGATGTATGAATGTAAATCTAAGGAAGAGTACCATAGATGCAGCCCGACAGTTCCAAAAGCAAATATGAAACTTTTTATCTCCCATGTTAAAGAAAAAGAATAAACAAACAGGTTTGATGTACTGAGTAAATCACCCCCCCCCCCCCCCCCCCTCAAAAAAAAAAAAAAATTAACAATAACAACTCACCTTTACATAAGCGCAATCCCCAATATACAAAATGCACCCACTCACATTAGCTTGCAAATAGTGGCATTTTACTTTCAAAATGATGTCATCGTCGTCAACCATGCTACAAAATAAAGCATAAAACCATTGTGTATACAAGAAATCAAGAAGATAACATGCAAAGTAATATATACACATTACAACAGCAACGCAAAGCAGGTATGCAAATGGTCACTTACTTGGCAATATTACTCCAGTTGTTGCATGTTTTAACCTTAAGAACCAGAACATCATACAATGAGTTAAATGAAGTTCCACTAAATTGATGGGGGGAGTACAAATAAGAATTGGAACTATTTTCTTAGAAAGAAGCATTTTGTATGACCACTGAAAATAAGAAATGAAAGTTAGAATATCCAAGCCTATAAGCATAAAACACTCCAATAATGAGTAACAAAAAAACAATAAAGTGCAGGTGAACATGGAAAGAGATTTCCAAGTAGAACAAATTACTACTCATCCAATCATATAATTCCATATGCTATATGAAACTTCTTTTGAAGAAAACAGATTTCAAAGTAATAGATCAAGCTGTAATTCAATCAAAAATGGATGTTAGACAACAACAAGCTTACAATGCACAGAAAATCCATCACAAAAAGGAGGTATCAACTAAGCATGAAGGACCTCACATCTGAAATAACAATCACTATACATCTGAATAAAATTAACTTTGGGCATACTGGCGTATAGTTTAGAAATCAGAGTAGAAAAACTAGAGCTAAATTACAACAAAACAACTACCATGAACTATCAGCTCTTTCGCAAAAACCACCATGACCTTGCTTCATCATGCATAACTACCACAAACTTTGCCTTTTTTCTACAGCATAACTCCCAAATGCCCAATAACAGTAAATTTTATTAAGTGAAGAAAATAAGGTGTCTTTGGGAATAAATAGTCAAGAAAAGTAAGTACTTAATGGCAATTTACTTTCAAAATGATTTAAATTGTACTTTTCTTTTTGTAGAAGCTATTTTTCTTCTTCCTCCTCATTTCATCTCATTCGTGACTTCTCTTCAATTTTCCTTTTCTTTTCTCCTTCAATTCAAAACCAGACAACTTATTACTATCAGAATTTGAGAGAAAAAGATTTGAGAGAGTTTATAATTCCTCCCTCAATACTTTTTATTTATAGACAATTACAAATACATCTCATAATATGAGTAGGACCCACAATAACTTAGAAACTCCTACTAATATAAAAATTCATAATTTAAGTAACTAAGTTTAACCCTCAAACTGAAGCATATATATCAATCATGCCCAGCTTGTTACAAAGACTAGTAAACAACTCCTAAATAAAGATTTTGTAAACAAAAAAAAGTAAAATTTCTAATGTTGATGTCAATCTGTCGAATCAATGATGTTGATCCTGAAGCTACAAACCGGAGCGAACAGAATTTGAGTTGAACCAAACACTTGGACAAATACTACACAAAAGGTCATGTTCATCCCCTCGAATAGGATTAGGATTTTAGTGATTCCCAAACTGAGTAAAAGTGGAGATTTTGAGAGATTCTCAAACTCAGTAGGAGAGATTTTGGGAGATCTTCAAACTCAATTTGAGAGATTTTGGGAGTCCTTTAAACTCAGTAAAAGATGACAAAATTTCTTACAATGGTAACACCAATAAAAAAAATTGAAACAACAATGGCAGATGAAGGATAAGATGATTTTACAGCAGAGAGATAGATAGAAAATATAGCCAGCCGACAGTAGTTACAGAGAATGTCAATAATCTACATTGTAGACATTCAGATAGAATAATATTAGAAGATAAAATCAGTACATTGGATACACAACAGATCATAGCATCACGGCAAGACCTTAAAAAGCACGACACAGCCTCAACAAGACCTGCCGAAAGTAAACAAGGAGGGTAGCAGGGTTGCCGAGAGAGTATCTTAGATAGCATAGGTTGAGAAATAGGGTTACAACAGTTGGTGGCAGAAAGGAGTAAAGGAGGTGACAGTAGAAGACGACTAAGATTTTAGATCATGGAGACGTCTAGGGTTTTCAAACTTGAAGGTAGCTAGTTTTTCTAGATGAACAGTAACTGCATGAAGAGTAGCCAGAGACCGCCGTGATAGGTTACAGTTCACAATGAACAATAACTTTTATTTTTTCTCGGATCATGAATCTTGGTCTAATACCATATCAAAATTTGAGAGAAAAATTTCTGAGAGAGTTCATAATTTCTCCCTTAATACTTCTTATTTATAGACAATTACAAATACATCTCATAATATGAGTAGGAGTTCTAATAACTTAGAAACTTCTAATAATATAAAAATCTAATTTAAGTGATTAAGTTTAACAATTACATAACAAAAGCCATCTTTCACCCTACAAAGCATCAATCCGTCATTATTTTTATTTTTAATTAAATTTCTGTTTGTTTATTTGAGATCCAATCATGTTCTTCTGCCTTCCAATATCAACCTAGAATCGTGAAGGTGAGTGAAGAGCAACCATATCATGTTTCTACACAGCAAACATGTCCCTAGCCAGGGAAAATGCCAGACGAGTGGAAATTGTGCTTGCTACAAAGACATGGTTCATTGTTTTTGGCACAGTGAAAATCAAACAGAATCAATACATTGTTCATAGGTTCTGTTAAGTGTATATTGTCCATATAGCAGCAGAGTCTGTCTCTTGGTGGCAGGTACATGGCAGGTGCCAAAGCAAATGCATTGAAGCATCCTTCACGCCATAAATACAAATTATATGTTAAGTTTTAACTTATTATACATGATTCTTGAACAATTTTAATGGAAGAGAAAGTCAAAAGGCAAGCCCAACAACATCACAAGGATATAGAACAACTTCCTAGTTCTCATACAATGTTAAATAAAAATGCAATAACTAGATAATAGAATTTTATGTTGTGTAGTATTTTAAAGATAAATACTACAATTATGTTCAAGACACATGAATTGTAAGGTTTGTAGTTATGCCCCATAAAGTGATATGTGCTACCCCTTGCAATGGATGTCCTACATTTAATAATCATCGTGTGGAGTTGTTGAGTTGATTATAGACAAATATAAGAAGAACATAATAGTCAAAAACAACAATTTTCCACTGGGGCTAACAACAAAAAACCCTTTATCCCAAATCTTTGGATTAGGCTATATGAATCGCTTTCCCCCATCAGTTCTTTAGGTCTATCTCTTATGTTAAGTTGACAACCATCATATACCTTTTAATGCATCAATTCATGTCTTTAGGTCTAACCCTAGTCATCCTTGCTACATCAACTATGATTCTATTCTTCCTCACTATTCCTCTTAAGTCCACTTAATAGTCTCTATTCACATGCCCAAACCATTTTATCAAAGCTCTCCCTCCTCATCGTCCCCTCAAATGGAGCTACCTCTAACTGGTAACTAATGGTCCACTTAATAAGTGCTGCTGGAGTTTACACTTCCAAAACCTTTGGGATATTTGTCCTACATAAAAAAAAACATTACAACTGTCGTGTGTCGGAAACCTAACATCTTCCTGTAGGTATGAATATAATTGGACTTCCTTTACATATGACTAACTTAGAAAGTAATCGACATGCATATTTCTTAACTTGGATTAAGAAGTATACTGGCTTTGGGACCTCGTTTGGACAGCCTTACAGCATACAGAGGAAAAGGAGGTCTATATCCGTTATGTGTGGTACTAGAAAAATACACAAGCTTCTTATTTAGTGTTGAGAACAACAAAAATTTCTTCAGCACATAAGATCAAACGCATGACTGATCACAACACTCGCACTAAAGAAAAAAAGTGATAGCAAGCACATAAACAAATTAAATTAATGTTGTGAACTTCCAGTAAACTCTTCTTTTACCATATGCAGAATCCAAGAATACAAAAAAAAAAAAAAAAAAAATGGGACTTTTAACACAAAATGATCCAAGAAATAATGAGAAATAGAGAGAGAAAACACAATAAATAATCGTATATGTGTAATTTTTAACATGCTACACACTTAACATTCAAATTAATTAGAAACACTGTCATGATCCAATTCCTGGACATCAGACAAGCTACACTTACCTTCTTCGTGTAACGATGAGGCCATCTTTGCTTGGCTTCCTCTTGCGGCACCGGGTCCCCAACAAAATGAGTGCTCCCATTCACCTTCCTCGCGTCCAAATGATAGCTCGCTCCCTCCTCTTCCTTCTTCAAAGAACTCCTCTTAGCCCTCTTCCTAGCCTTCTTCTTCAAATAGCTCCCGTCGCCATCATCGTCATCAATCTCGAACCTATATCTCTTCTCAGGCTCCAGAGTAGCTACTCTCGGCGACCGCCTCACCGCCCCGCTGTTTTCGCGAAGCAGGTGGTTCAAGATCCGGCTATGGCCGCTCTTCTTGCTCTTTGGGGACGGATCCGGATCCACATTGCTCGATTTGGGGTCGGAGCCTGGGGTTTTGGGGGCGGTATTGGGAGAGGGCTTTGACCAGCGGCGCGAGGACAGGGACTCGCCGGCCATTTGGTAGAGAGGGGAGCGGCCAAAACCCTAAGAGAGAGAAAGATATTGGGGAATTTTATTATTTTATTTTTATTTTTTTTGATATTAGGGTTTGAGGAGGGGGTTCAAAGAGGATGGCGGGAAGTTTATTTTACTGGAAGAAAATGAAGGAAGTCAAAGCACGGTAAAAAAAAAAAAGAAAGAAAGAAAATGGGTAATTATGTAAAGTTCCTTATTTTCACTCATTTTTCATTTTAAATCCGAAATCTGTTTGAACGTATTTAGTATGTAATTTTAAAACTCCGTATTTTTAGTCTTTTTTTCAAATATAACTTACATTAATTTTAATAATTTAGCCTTTACCATTTAAATATCACACTTATTTAATTTTTTTGAGTTGTTATTAACTTCTTCCGCATTTTTCCATTCACATTCTAAATCTTTCTTTTTCTTAATATTCTCAATGTAATTTTATTCATACTACATATTTTGATTGCTGCACATATAGCATTTTATAATTTTTGACGCATATATCACATTTTTTTTTACTTGTTTGATACTTATTTTACTCACGATTTGTGGTGCGTACTTATTGCATGTTACTCACGTATCATTCGCATTACTTACTTATGATGTATATTACTTATATTTACTTTTGTTACACGCGTGTGATTTATGCTACTCACGTATCACATATATTACCTACTTATATCGTATATTACTTATTTTATTTTTATTACACGCATACAATTCATGTAACTCACGTATCACTTATATTATCTGATTATAGCATATATTAGCTGTTTTTTTTATTTATATTCACACATATTATTTATTTTACTCACATGCTACATATATTACCTACTTATTATATATATTACGTATTTACTTTTTATTACACTCAAACAACTAATGTTGCTCACATATTACATGTATTGTTCGCTTATAGTGTATATTATCTTTTTTTTTACTTTTTATTACACACACAACTTATGTTATTCATGCGTCACTTATATTCCCTACTTATAGTGTATGTCATTTTTTTCTTTTAATGCACATGTGTGACTTATATTGCTCACACATCACTCATATTGCCTACTTATGTTATATATCATATGTCTTTATTTTTTTAAAATACATATCGTCTATGTTACTCACGTGTCACTTATATTATCTACTTGTGGTATATATTATCTCGTTTTTTATTGTTTTTATTATTAACATTAACTTATATTACTCACATGTTATTTATATTACATACTTATAGCATATATGATTTTTTTTTTTACACACGCACATGATTTATATTACTCACATATCACTTATATTACTTATATATGGTGTATGCTCTAGTCTTACCTTTATTGCACACATGTCACTTATGTTACTCGCATATAACACATATTATCTACTTATGATGTATCTATTTTTTTTTATTATACACACATGGCTTATGTTACGCACATATCACTGCATTACCTAGTTGTGGTGCATATTACCTGTTTTTTATTTTTATTATACACACATGTCTTATGTTACTCGTATATCACTTATATTTTTACCTATTTAAGATGCATATTATTAATAAACCTTTTTCCGTTGCCACCTTATCCGATGCTTCAGTTGCCAAAAATCATGTTTGAGACGGCGACGAATGAGACCCGACAAGCATAAACACGAGCAAGTAAGAGGAAGCGAGCGTGATCATAAGAGATTTCGGGAGAAAGTTGTGTGAAAAAAATTGAGGTCAATATAAAAGAGGCAAAGTCTAAGAACAGTGAGACTTATTTTGATTTTTTTTTAGCGAAAAAAAGTCAAGCGCCTGATAGGTTGAAGATAAAAAAAATGATGAGAGGTGGGAGCAGAAGAAAACTAACTTAAAATATATCATTGATTTACTATTTTTTTAATTTAAAAAGATATTTCTGTTATATTTGCAGATGAAAAACTAAAAAATAAAATAGAACAACAATGAGATTAGAAATTAAAAATTAATCAAAATATCCCTATTTTCACTTATAATTTTGAGCCGAAACCCCCGGAGTGCTCTAATGATTTGGGGTAAGAAGTTTAGTCGTGTGGGGCCCACTGCTCAGTGAGGAGAAACGTGAGAGACTGCTCAGGGTTATAAAACAATTAATTTCGAAACTGAGGGGTTCGGGAAAAAAGTTTCCACTAGAATCAATTAAGCAGGCCAAGCTGGCGAATGAGAGATGACCTGAAGGTTAAAAAAATGTCAAAGAGAACGCGTAGGCAAGAGGAAAGCTAACACATGGGGTTAAAAATGAGAATAATGCTGTCACTTCTCTTCTGTGAGGTCCACATGAAAGGATCAAGGCCATGGGAATGAATAATCAACCAGTAGATCTAAACTTGAGTAGGTAATGTTATTTTTTTTTTATGTTTCCGATTCAAATTTCAAACATAAAGGTATTGGAGGGAAGAGGAGTTTTGTGGGGGGCTCGTTTCTCACTCTGACGAGGCAGGTGATAGGTAGGGGTGGCCCAGCCCGGCCGGGCCCACTGGGTCAAGGACTGGGTCAGGCGAACCCCGCACCCGCCTGTGATTATTGGACGGCCCAGTCCGGGCCCGGTTCCTCTTTAGGGGACTCGAGCACGACCCACTGTCGTAGACAGCTGGCCCGATCTGATTAATTTAAAAAAATGAAAACCATAATAAATAGTATCAGTTCTCTTTTATTTTTTTCAAGGCCCCATGTGGTATTGTGGTTTGTGTGCTGAGGGGAAGAGGGGTTGGGGGTCATGGGTTCGCATTCCAACAAATACATTTTTTTAAATTAAAAAAGAGGGGGGCTTGCAAAAAATTTGCAACTAGCCCCATAACTAATTGTGGCGAGTCGACCTGGGTCCGGGTGCGGTCAGCCGTGGACCACTATTCTCGCACCCGGGCAAGCCCGTGTTGGGGGCCTGCTCGGGTGACCAAGGGTCGAGCCTTGCATGGGATAGGTCTGTACGGGTATGCGAGCCGATCAGGACCGATTTGCACCCATAGTGTTAGGTATGTATATGTCATGCCTACTACTCGCTATTGATTGAAACACAAAGTTAACTAGTCATAACTGAGTAAGTTGCACAATGATTAGAGAAATAGTCTTTATATTTTTGAAGATAAGGCACCGTGTCTGAAAGGGCGGGTTGAATGGATGAGCTAAAGGCGGCATAGAGTGGGAAATATACCAACAATTCTAACAATTAAATGCACCTCAAGGTGCAACCCAGGAACTGCGGGAGGGCCTTCTCGAGCACAGTAACAGCAATTGAGAGACTCTAGAGGAGTCAAAGGAAATAACATCATGACGAGCTGTTTGCTATACAACTAGGCGTCAAAAAGGCGATAAATATGACTTGCTCAAAGCCCTGGTTCGATACTACTGACCCTCAAGCTGCGAGTTCAGAAAAATATGATTAAACATAAAGCTTTGATTGGCCATGGCAATATGTTATCAAACTTCAGACACAACGTAAAGAGCTCGGAAGAAATGTTCATACATGTACTACTTGTTTATGAGAGAGGGATTGGTGGCAATCACATTAACTCTTGGGTGATTCCATCATGTGTTTGTTAGATCTAAATTTATTCCATACAAGATCTACATATACTGTAAGCCTCTTTATCATGATCAAAGGGAATGAGGGTTTTAGGCATACCTGATTCCATCACGAGGATGCCGAAGATTGCACAATCTCGAAGGCGCCGGAGTTGAGGGAGAGGATTCTTCTCTCCAGCCACCAAGTTCTCTTCTTTATCCTTAGAGGAGATGAGAGGCCTCTAAGAGAGAGATGATTATTCTTGTTGTTGGTGGAGAGGGAACCCTACTCATGGTATATATAGCATCAAGAAACCCTAGTTCAACTCATCATAGATTTAGGCCCTTGATTTATAACACGAGTTCCACACGTGTAGATGAGTCTCACATTCTAATTTAAATACACTCATGGCTAAGTGTAATTGAAAACGTGTCTAGACCCAAACCATTTAGGTTTGATCAATTCTTTATTGGGTCAAACAACATAGGTTAAGTGGGCGGGTGCAAATATCCAATTGACTTGATTAGGCCCAAAATAAATTAGACTTTAAAACTAATAAGTCTAACAATCTCCCACTTGGGCCAAGCAAGTCATACTGAATAGATATTATGCATAACTTTATGACGTCAAAAAAAACTTTAACCGCCGACAAACCACGTTTCAAAACAATCTGGTCCATTAAGAGTCCTGCCACCGAACATGGCGATCGTTACCTTCTGTATAATCGAGGTAGGACCTTCCACATCACAAGTTTCAGAACCCCTAACGACATAGATCAAATGTGGACGTGTGGCATGGAAATGTCCTCTGATCAAATAAGGTACAATTCCAACTGGTTTCCACTTTATGACTCCAACGAGTCTAGCCTTATGACTCCAACGAGTCTCACTTTATGACTCCAACGAGTCTAACTGCTAATTCAACAAACTCAAATGCGCAAAAGTAAACTTTAGGAAAAGCAGTTATAAATTTATTTATCAGAATCAATAAATATCCATAAAGTGCACTTATAAATAATGTCTGTTACATAAAATTATCCACTCCCACAAAATCAGGATATCATAATGACTAGTCATCCCCATATGAGCAATATGCTCTAAGAATACTTTAGGTGAAAGTCCTTTAATGAGTGGATCTGTAATGTTAAGAATAGTGTCATCACTATCAAACAGACAAAATATGATCCTGAACTTTATCATTGATGACAAGAAACTTGATGTCGATATACTTCGACTTTACTGAACTCTTGTCACTATTGTAGTAGAGCTCTATAGCTCTTATTATCACAGTGTAGCTGTAATGGCCTCTCGACTAAATCCACCATCTTCCTACAATAAGGAAAATATAACATGAAGTGGACTTCCTATTGTCGATACATACAGCATAATCTGAATCTATGTATCCGATCAGCTGCAACTGATCAGATTTCATGTAGTCTTCTATTGATATCGCATTACCTTCTTGACAGTCTTCCAGAGATCAATCTCATGACTGATCAAGTTTCTGTCAAGTTTCTCAATGGCATATGCTATTCTGGATGGGTACAAACTTGAGCACACATCAGACATCCAACCGCCAATGCATATGGAATGTCTTTCATTTGCTCTTTCCGTAGATCATTCTTGGGACATTAGAGTAGACTTAACTTATCTTCCTTAGTGACAGGCGCATCACCCAAAGAGCAATTCTTCATGCCATATCTATCTAGCACTTTATCGATATAGGCCTTTTGTGATAAACTTAATATTCCACGTGTCCTGTCACGTTGAATCTGGATGCCTATCACAAAAGAAGCGTGTAACGCCCCGATCCCGCTGATACGGGGACGTCACTGCGACGTATATACGTAAGTCCGAATTACCTTCCCGTATATACGCTAAGCATCAGTACAGACAAGAATCAGAGTACGGAAGCAAATGGTGCATTATACATTCCAACACATATAGTACAATTACACAGTTATCATCAGAAGTGATCATAATATTACATGAATATCATATCACTAGTATGCGCAAATGCGAGAGTACAAGGAATATACATATATGAACAGTATAAAAGGGAGCACGCATACAAGTATACAAGGATGTACAAGTATGAAAAGTATAAAAGAGCACTCACGAGTTTGCTAAGGAAAAACTCGAGAGGCACAAAGGGGGTCTGGAAGGATGTGGCTCTGGACCGTCGTCTGGAGATCCACGCTACCGCTGCGCCACTCTGAGCAGTAACGGGGGGGGGGGGAATCCATACGCTCCGGGCTCCATAACCTGGACATAAGAATCCAGGGGAGTCAGTGAAACTCCCCAGGCGAGTATGATATGATGCCAGGTGGCGAGCCAGGATGAGTACAAGAGTCAAGTACAGAAGACAGGAGGGTTAGAACAGAAGTGAAATATATATGAACAAGTATAACATAATACCCATAAAACTGGAAATCCAAGGTAAAGCTGATCATAAGCAAAAGTGATTGTATACGCTTAAGTCACGGTCTCATGAGACTAATACATCGAAGGAATAATCCAAACAAGGAAACCCTCATCTATATACCTTTATCTCATGCCACAGAAATCCAAGCGTATAGAATCAGAGTTGCAAATCATATGAAAGCCAAACAGGAATACGACACGGAAATCATAACATGTATAGCAAGTGTAACAGGAATCATAGTAGAATCTATTATTATTATTACTTGTCTGACCCATATATCTAGGTATGTGACCTGGTGTACGGCCAACCCACATACATCCATATATAAGCAAGCCAAGGGTTGTTAACGGAAGTAGATGGAGAACTGACATCACTTCTTATAGTAGTTTCCATACACCTGGAACCAGTTTGGAGGCTCAAAGTCCCCCTAATAATAGTTGCCATAACACTTTCACCAATGTATATATATATATATCCATATATATATACTTTTATTCCATCACTATAAGCAAGGTATCATTCCGGCATCCATCACTTCCTCCCATACCCATACAAGTTGTCCTTTTTATAGCTTATTAGGTAATTATCAATTCACGGGGAAAATAGGAAATGGACATGATCAGGAATCAGGAGTACATAAACAATATATAGTCAGGTCACTGCATGTAAAGCAGGAAAATAAGTCACTGATCATGATACAGAATCATAAGTCAAGGTCCCCGTAAAGATGATAATCACAAGTCAAGTTATCATGCTGGGTGTCAAGTGATAGCATGATAGGATGGTGACATTTAGCAATCAATCAAACAAGTCAAGAGATAGATATTAGGTCAGTGGTAAGTCGTGGTCATAATAATAGGGTCTTGCCAAATAGTGGCACGACAGGTAGTCAGGTGATACCATACTAGAGGTCAGGTGATACCACGCCAGATGTAAGGTGATATACATGTGTTAAAAGTAAGCATGCAACTGATATGTCTGAGGCAATAACATGGCAATGATAACATAGCAGAAATCTAGAAGTCAACGACCACGAAGGGTCGGCCACGCATGGTATAAAAGCATCAAAAGATATATATAGACATGGAATCAAATACATGAAAATAGGAAATGAAATACTTATCGTTCCGACGAAACTGGAAACTCGAATAGAGATAAGAGAAGAGCGAGACTACTCGCATACAAGAAAGTAGCGAGTGAGAATACTCGCCTAAACCTCAAAGCGCCGAAAGATCCGAAATCCACGAAATCCGGGGCACGCCATAAACTACGATATATATATGTAGAGTGAAGAGGAGAGAGAAAGAGAGAAGTGAAGATGATGTTAGTCAAGATACAAGTCAAGAAGTATAATATACAACATATAAACCAAGTATAAGATCCAAGTTTGAGAAGGTAAATAACTGTAACAAACAGACATAATTAGTCGACTAGGGTAGGATGAGTAGTCGACTAATAAAGGGGTTAGTCGACTAACAGTCTGGTATAGTCGACTAATACTGGGTTCCAGAGAGTTGATATTCTGATTCAGGAAAAGTTAGTCGACTAGGGTCATAGGGGTAGTCGACTAACAGACATGACAAGTCGACTGATAGTATGGTCAAGTCGACTAGAACTGAGATACAGAAAGTTAAGGTTTCTGGTTCAGGAAGGGATTAGTCGACTAGGTTAAAAATGTAGTCGACTAGGGGTCTCTAGTCGACTAGGATCTAAGGTAAGTCGACTAATACTGTGTTTCCAGAAAAGGTTAAGTTTCAGCTAAGGGTTTCTAGTCGACTAATCTATAGGTCTAGTCGACTAATCGTCTGGAAACAGCAAACAGAACAGATTTCTAGGGTTTTGGTTTGATGACTAATTAATCATGGATTTGAAGACATATTTGTACAAGATATGAAAATACAAACATACTAAGAATAAATCAAGTTTAGATGAGGAAGATTACTCACCAAATTGATGATGGAGAGGAAGAGGAAAGGTAGAGTTGGTGATGATGAAGATGGTGGATTCCTTTGGTGTTGTTGATGCCCTTGGTGGTGTTTCCCATGGAGATGAAGGAGGAGGAAGATGAAGGGAAGAGGTTGGAGTAGTTGTGGTGGTGGAGATGAAGGGGGAGATGGAGGCTAGGGTTTTGGTGAAGGTGAAGGCTTCTCTTTTGAGAAGTGAAGAAGAGAAAAAGAGAAGTGAAGAAAATGAAATAGAATGTAAAGGGAAAGCATTTATCTGTTTTGGATTTTTTTTTGAAGGGGATGCAAATCAAATGGAAGTGAGGGGGTTTTGTGTAAAAAAGGGGAGGTGAGGTGTCTCTCAAGTGGACACTTGGCCGGCCATGAGAGAGGGTGAGGTGGAGTGATAATAATGAGGAAGTAGGTGGGAGTTGGTGGAGTTTATGGAATTTAGAATTTTGGAAAATAGGAAAAGTGTGTGGTGGAAGTTAAAGGAAAGGAAAGAAAGAAAATAGGAAATGGGAAAGAAAATGGAAAAGGGAAGGAATACTCTTGGAATGGAAAATGAAAATAATGGAAGTGGCGGATTCCCGGGATTCAGTTGCGGATGCGGAAACCTTCCGGGAAAATACCAGAATCGTCCGAAATTCAAGTATCTCGGAACGACCCGAAATAATTACCAAAAATCAATAATAATATATAAAGACCAATAGTGAAATCCGTTTGAAGAAATACTTTATAGTTTTAAAACTAAAAATCCTGGAATCAATAATTTACCGACTCCGTTGGAATTTTCATAAAATCCAAAATCCTCAGAAAAAGAATGTAGGTAGAAAATATGATTCTAAGGAATAATGTCTAAAGAATCATCATGGAATTCCAAACTGTTTGAGAATTAAAAATCCAGGAATCGGTCAGCGGCACTGGCCGACACCGGTTTTGAAGATTTTTATTTTAATTCCAGAAAAATCTAGAAAATCATAGAAAATATATAATATTGGAAAATGATATTTAAAACTAAAATCGGTCAATTCTAATTATCAGAATGTCTAAATCGAGTAATACTCTAGGATCGGGCCTTCGTTCAGACTAGGGCTGACTCCGAATCCTCGAATCCAAATCCAAGACAAAACAATCATATAAGGAATTCATAATACAGAATAAATACAGGAAACAAATCGAAAAAATACGACCGAAAATCTGAATACGCAACTAAGTACGTATTCTGGGAACGGGGTATTACAATCCACCCACCTTACAAAAAATTGCGTCCTCGCAATTTCGTTAAGGGGTAAATTGAATACAAAGGGAACAAGGGTGGAATTTATACCAATTAAGATATGAAGCACTATAGGTAGGGCTCTCAAGTCAACTGAATAATAATCATACTCTGCATTTCCGGCTGATGATGTCGTGGCTGTGTAATAAATCTTTAGAATAATGCTGAATAATACTGATGATGTCGTGGCTGTGAAATAAATGAACACTGATGATGTCGTGGCTGTGTAATAAAGAAAACCCCAAAAATCCTGAGCATAATAAAGAAGACCAATAATTAAGAATCCGACTGCTGTCCTCTGAAAGATAGCCAGATCAAGATCGATCTGGTGAATACCAAGCTTCATAGAATTCACCGAAGGGATCACATAATAGCTTCATGCCGAACCAGCCACTACCTCTCTAGTCTAGTCATATCTTAAGATAGTATAAGACTTCATAAACCAAAACAGGGAAAGGATAGGAGGAATTTGGAATCAAAGGAAAGATAGTCAAGGAGGGATTTGAAATCAAAGGAAAGATAGTCAAGAAATAGATAACTCCGCACTTGCAGTTGGAATGTATAACCAAGATTCATGTATTCCAGTTGCAAATCTCTTTACCATTGATTTGCCTTCTGGACGTACTGAGGAAGTTAGAGTCTAAGCTCTGATACCAACCTGTAACGCCCCGATCCCGCTGATACGGGGACGTCACTGCGACGTATATACGTAAGTCCGAATTACCTTCCCGTATATACGCTAAGCATCAGTACAGACAAGAATCAGAGTACGGAAGCAAATGGTGCATTATACATTCCAACACATATAGTACAATTACACAGTTATCATCAGAAGTGATCATAATATTACATGAATATCATATCACTAGTATGCGCAAATGCGAGAGTACAAGGAATATACATATATGAACAGTATAAAAGGGAGCACGCATACAAGTATACAAGGATGTACAAGTATGAAAAGTATAAAAGAGCACTCACGAGTTTGCTAAGGAAAAACTCGAGAGGCACAAAGGGGGTCTGGAAGGATGTGGCTCTGGACCGTCGTCTGGAGATCCACGCTACCGCTGCGCCACTCTGAGCAGTAACGGGGGGGGGGAATCCATACGCTCCGGGCTCCATAACCTGGACATAAGAATCCAGGGGAGTCAGTGAAACTCCCCAGGCGAGTATGATATGATGCCAGGTGGCGAGCCAGGATGAGTACAAGAGTCAAGTACAGAAGACAGGAGGGTTAGAACAGAAGTGAAATATATATGAACAAGTATAACATAATACCCATAAAACTGGAAATCCAAGTAAAGCTGATCATAAGCAAAAGTGATTGTATACGCTTAAGTCACGGTCCCATGAGACTAATACATCGAAGGAATAATCCAAACAAGGAAACCCTCATCTATATACCTTTATCTCATGCCACAGAAATCCAAGCGTATAGAATCAGAGTTGCAAATCATATGAAAGCCAAACAGGAATACGACACGGAAATCATAACATGTATAGCAAGTGTAACAGGAATCATAGTAGAATCTATTATTATTATTACTTGTCTGACCCATATATCTAGGTATGTGACCTGGTGTACGGCCAACCCACATACATCCATATATAAGCAAGCCAAGGGTTGTTAACGGAAGTAGATGGAGAACTGACATCACTTCTTATAGTAGTTTCCATACACCTGGAACCAGTTTGGAGGCTCAAAGTCCCCCTAATAATAGTTGCCATAACACTTTCACCAATGTATATATATATATATCCATATATATATACTTTTATTCCATCACTATAAGCAAGGTATCATTCCGGCATCCATCACTTCCTCCCATACCCATACAAGTTGTCCTTTTTATAGCTTATTAGGTAATTATCAATTCACGGGGAAAATAGGAAATGGACATGATCAGGAATCAGGAGTACATAAACAATATATAGTCAGGTCACTGCATGTAAAGCAGGAAATAAGTCACTGATCATGATACAGAATCATAAGTCAAGGTCCCCGTAAAGATGATAATCACAAGTCAAGTTATCATGCTGGGTGTCAAGTGATAGCATGATAGGATGGTGACATTTAGCAATCAATCAAACAAGTCAAGAGATAGATATTAGGTCAGTGGTAAGTCGTGGTCATAATAATAGGGTCTTGCCAAATAGTGGCACGACAGGTGTAGGCTGTCTAAAAATGACTAACAAACCAGCCATTAAGGAAGCAGAGTCTCAAGCTCTAGACGCGAGGAATCAATGCTCGCGTCTCAGCATTAAGACGCGTTGGCTCTACACCCGCGTCTCAACGTTCAGACGCGTCGGCCCGAAGCCCGCGTCTCAGCATCAAGGCGCGTCTGCCCGACGCCCGCGCCTCAGCATCCAGACGTGAAGGCCTGAAGCCCGCGTCTCAAACTTCAAGGCGCGTTTGGCTCGACGCCCGCGTCTCAAACTTCAAGGCGCGTTCGGCCCAACGCCCGCGTCTCAGTTGCAACTGCCCTGATTGCGGGGCCAGTCACCGCGCATGTAGCGGGTAGTGGCCCCTCATTCGGGAGCGTTTTCAGGAGGCACCTTCACCCCCTGAGACCCCTATAAATAGTCTTGTTTGCTATAAAGAGAGGCTAAGATCGGAGTTTTGAAGGGGGAGAGCTTTGAGATAAGGCATCATCAATCGATCCAGGCAAGAGGATCATCAAGAGGGAAGCACGACTCTTCAGCGAGCTTACTGAGTACTAGCCGCTCTTCGCCTACCTCCTCTTTGAGAGTTTTGGTAGACGGAGCTGAGTTACTCTTTCTACCGACCGAAGAGAAGACCCCCGACGGTCCAGGACGGTCATCTGGTCAACGGAGAACAAGATTCACTCTCCATCGCCACACGAAGAACCCAGCTTTAAACAAAGGGAAGATTCAGACATCCTCCCTCCCTTGTAACTGGAAAAGAGGGAAGAGTAGTTCTTTTGGTTGTAATCGTTTCGCTTGAATCAAGGAAATCTTTTACAGCTAAAACCACTTTCTCCGACCACCAAATTTCCGGCCCCTACAAGAGATGGCGACTCCGCTGGGGAATACCTTCGTTACTGACGAGCGCACCGTGGTGCAAGATGACGTTCTCCGTAAGGGGAAAATGGTCGAATCCCTCGTCGTCGAGTTCGACCAGGCGAAGTATGAAGAGTTCCTCTCTTCTGGCTCCAAGAGCCCAAAACCCGCGTCTGCCGCAGGGTCTCAAGTGGACAGCCCCCTGAAGCCCAATCTGAGGCTCTGTCGGGTGCTCCTGCTGCCCACTGTGCCAAGTTTGGTTCACGCGCCGACGCCTCCCAGAAGGCCCGCGTAACCTCAGACTCCTCTGCTGCGATCAACCGCGTCGCGCAGAACACACGCGCCAACGCCTCTCTGAAGGCCCGCGTGGTCCCCGGCACATCTACTGGTGCGATCGACCGTGTCGCACAGAACGCCCGCGTCAGCGTCTCTCAGGAGACCCGCGTGGCAAACACCCCTGGTTCTACAAACCAGGAAGTTGTTGGCTTCTCTCTTCCTCCACGGCGCAATCGGAATGCCGAGCGTCGACAGAGAAGACGCGCGCGTAAACACTCGGTCGGAACCGTTGGTTTTCTGACTGGGGTTGAACGCAGCGTACGATCCGATGCCTTGCCCGCACCTCGTCCAGTGCGAGAGATCCGCGTTTGGCGACCCAAACGCGAGACTCCCCAAGTTGGGCCTTCTGGAGACCAACTTGCCAAACGCCAAAGCGAAGCTTCTGCGTCTTGTCAAACGCAGGAAGCACGCGCCCATAGGCGTGGGGCCCAGCAGCCCATTCTCTCCCAAGTCTCTCTGCTCCAACGCAGCAGACAGCAACGCGAAAGTCGCGTCTCATATCAACAGAGACGCCAGATGCGCGTGACGCAGCCGCGACGCAACAGCCGCGTTTCTGAAACCGGTGTCCAGGCTGAACAGCACATGACTGTCTCCCGTCGTCCACGTTGCGAGACCAGTCTCTTTAATCCCCCTCCCACAGATTTGAGGGATTATTTGACAAGGAAAAGGAGTGCCAATCAGACCACTTCTCCATGTTGCTGTCAACAGCTCATCCAGATGCTCTCTGGATGCCATTACGAGTCAGGCGTGCAACAGCCGTCTTTAATTAGACAGCTGACCCTGATTCCCCCGTCAGCCAAAAGAAGACGCTCCCACAGGAGGAGAACCTTCTCAGATGTTGAATACCCGGAGCTTACTGCAAACATGACTAGCAGAAGCAAGGGGAAACAACTAATGGACAACTCAGAGGAATCTGACTCTGAGCCAGAGGGGGTGTATCAACACACTCGCACCCGGACAGGGGCCATTCCCCCATTGACTATAATGCCTTAGCCCGCGGCATTAGAATGGGTGGTTCTCACTCCGCTATAGTGGAGTCGCAGGCTTCAAACTCTTCCGTCGAGAAGGAGGCTTCCGCCTACATGGCCGACACTCCTGAGGAGACGACCAGGCGTTTAGAGCAGACGCAGAAGCACCAGATGGATATAATCGCCTCTCAACAGAGATCCATTGACTCCCTCAAGCATATGCTTGAGAAATTGCTTGAAGAAAGAGCGAGATCTCCTCCTAGACGACCGAAGGGGAAAGGGAGAAAGGGAGGAAGCCCACCCTCCGAATCTTCTGACGAGACACGACGATCTACCTCGGATGTGTCCAAGCCCTCGTCGCAGGCAAGAAGTGACCAGACCCCGGGAAAGGCTCATGCTAAAAGAATGAGTCAACTGGAGCAGCGCCTCGAGGCCCTTACCAACCGTAAAGGCCTCCAAGAAGCTGGAGTAGTCCGGCCCTATCCGGCCGAGTGGGACTTAGTCCCGTACCCTCCTAAGTTCAAGGCTCCAACTCTCCAAGCATTTGACGGGAAGGGGTCACCCAACCAGCACATCTACTACTTCAAATCCCAGACCGGGAATGTGGTAGATAACGATGCCATCCTGGCGCGACTGTTCATCGACACCCTGAAAGGGTTGGCCTTTGAATGGTTCATGAAGCTCCCAGAAGGTTCAATCAAGAACTGGGGCGACTTGGAGAAGTTGTTTCTGACACGCTTCTTCGAAGATGATTCGGAGGTCACAATACCTACCCTTTTAGCTACAAAACAGCGAAAGGGAGAGTCCGTTAAGTCTTTCGTAGAAAGATTTCGGAACATGGCACTCCGATGTCCAAGCGGCATGACCCAGGCCACCCTGGTGGAAACATGTCGCCATAATCTCCAAACCTCACTCCTTGCTCAAATAGGAGTTGCTGAAAGCCGCACCTGGAAACAATTAGTCCAGCAAGGTGAACAGGCTGAGGAGATTGTCGCCCGCGTCAGAGCGGAAGAGGGCAAGCCCAGGCCAGAGAGGTCGACAAGGCGTGCACCAGACACCTCCCTCCAGACGAAGCGGAAGGATAATTTGGCGACGGAGACCAAATCTCCCACCAAACCTCAAACAGGCAGGGCAAGTGGCTCTTCAAGCCAGCCACGCCCCAACAAGCAGTATTCCTTCAAGGAGGAACACGTCGATTCGCTCTTCAAGCTACTCAACAAGAGCAATCGACTGAAGCTCCCTGAAATTAGGCGCCCGGAGGAAGTCGGCAAGACCGACAATCCCACCTACTGCTTATACCACAGGATGCTCGGTCATCCTACGAAAAGCTGCTACGTCTTTAAGGACATCCTTCAAGCTCTGATTGACGCGGAAGTATTAAAACTCCGACCGGAGCAGAAGAAGATGACGGCCAACATGACGTCGATTCTCCAGTTTGGGACACGACCCCCGACACCCGTGGGGGTGATCTCTGTCCCGAAAGGAGAACTGAGGGTGGTCAACACAGACCCTCATCAGCAGCAGGAGAAAGGCTTGGTACCCGTCCCTACACCTCGAGGGGAAATCATGTGGGTCCACCCTGACCTTGTCGACGAGCAACAATGGACGACTGTGACCAACAGGAAGTCCAAAGGCAAAGGGAAGGCTTCATCTTGCCATGTGATATGCGCCTCCTCTCGAGAAGCGGACACTGATGTTCCCTCGCTGACTGACTCAGAAGAGGAAACAATAGTCCTGGCCGCAGAGCCCAGCCAACCTACGGCAGGGACCCGTTCAGGACAGGCATACTTGAAGCAGTACGGCGAGACAGCAACGGCTTCTCCGCAACCAGCCGTGGAACCAGCCAAGCCCTCCTCTAAACAGCCTGGGGAGAAACAGAAAGAAACTCGGTTTTCTCGAGTTCTTGCGAAAGGTGTAACGGAAGGATCCTCGACACCTTACCGCTTCGACGTCTTGGCTCAACTAGCCAACATCCCGGCACGCATCACCTTGTATGAACTCCTGAGGCTATCAAAGTCAACCAGAGAGGCTCTACAAGAAGCTTTGGCAAATGCTGAGGTCTTTATGACCCGCGTGCCAAGGGAGGAAGATGTAGAGGATTGCCTCCACGCCTCCCCAAATATTCCCTGCATCACCTTCACAACAGACGACATGCAGGTTAAAGGGAAGCATGACCGACCCCTATACTTCACAGGGTATATTGGGTCATCCGAGGTGAACCGCATCCAGGTAGACCCAGGGTCTGCGCTAAGCATCATACCTCGCCGGGTTATGCAATTTCTAGGCATTCCTACCCATCGTCTGAGCCCTACCCAGACGACTATTTACGGGTTTAATGCCAACAGCTCCCGCCCGATGGGGAAGATCAAGCTCAAATGCCAGATCGGGAGCCTCAAATCGGAAGTGACGTGTTACGTCATTGACGCGGACACTTCCTACAACCTGTTGCTGGGACGACCATGGATTCACCGCAATTCCATCGTTCCCTCTACTCTCCACCAAGTCATAAAATACATTGACGAGAGTGGACAGGTCCGAACGTTGATTGCCGAAAGGCATCCGTTTAAAGGGGTTGAAAATTATTTCACGGACTCCCTCTTATATCAGGATCCGGAGGAGACTAATGAAACCCCACAACCAGAGGAGCCAGACTCTGGTAATGAAGCTGACATTGAGCCTGAGAAAGAAGAGTGCCTGTGGGAGTTGGAGCCCATTGTAAAGAGCACTAATAAGCTCGATGTTGATACCACCGACGATGCAGGCGGTTGGTATATTAATGAAGATTTAGATTTCGCGTATTTCCCTGCGTGTGAGTCTGATTCAATACCGTCGGATACTAGTACCGACGTAGATGAGGATGTCTGGTCGGCAATGGATGCTTTGACATCATTGCATGTACTAATAAAATCATCCTTCGGGACGTACCAGGATAATGGAGACGCGCAAGAGTCTGTATTCATGGTTCCAGCCAGACGAAAAGGCCAAAGACCAATACTTTTTGGGCGAATCGCGTCTGAACCAATGCCCCACGAAGAATCGGAAGGTGAGGATGAATCCCCTCAGTTCGATCATTATGAACCAAGAACGCTCAAGATGATGAAGCGCATGGGGTATGATCTAACCAACAGGCCAGGATTGAACTTCGGAAAAGGAAGAAGAACACTGCTTCGATCCTTTGTACCGAAAGGAAAAACCCCTGATTACTATCATCAGACGCGCCGGGGGTTGGGCTATATATCAACTCCAGTGCCATCAGCCTCTGATTCGGAGAGACTGTCAAGTCATGACTGCTCATCAGACACGTCGTCATGGGAATCAGATGTCAGTGTCGGCAACATCTTCAAAGGGCTTTCAGTAAACATGGTTTCGACAAGCCATCTGGAGGATGAAGATGAAGAAATGATCCAATCCGATACAGATCCTTGGATCAAACATTTGAATGCTCTTTGGGACATCCGCTTTGAACAGCGTGAGCCACCCACAGAAGACGAGGTTGTTCAAGTCAACCTAGGAGATGAAGACAATCCTAAACCCATCTTCATAAGTGACGGCCTGTCGCCTCCAGAGAAGAAGGATTTAATATCTCTTGTACAAGAGTATATAGATGTCTTCGCCTGGAATTATGAGGACATGCCTGGACTTGATCCTCAAGTGGCTATGCATCGCCTCAACATCAATCCGGACATGAAGCCTGTTAAACAACAGCAGCGACGGTTCCGTCCAGAGATAATGGAGGCAATCCAATCAGAAGTCAGGAAGCTTATTGACTCCGGCTTTATCAGGGAGGAACAGCATCCCGATTGGGTAGCCAACATCGTCCCCGTCGCCAAGAAGAACGGGAAGATCCGGATCTGCATCGACTTCCGTGATCTAAACGAGGCCTGCCCCAAAGACGAATTCCCATTGCCAATCACAGATGTCATGATTGACAATACTTGTGGATTCGAGCGAATGTCCTTTATGGACGGGTTCTCAGGATATAATCAAATCAAGATGTATCCCGATGACGAAAAGCACACCTCCTTCAGGACACCTTTAGGGGTATATTGCTACACCGTCATGCCCTTCGGTCTGAAAAATGCGGGGGCAACCTACCAAAGGGCCATGAATGCCATTTTCCATCGGCAGATACGCAAAACGGTGGAATGTTATGTCGACGACATCGCGGTGAAAAGCCGCACTAAAGGTGATCACATAGCAGACCTGAGGGTGGTCTTCGACATCATGCGGGCTCATCAATTGAAGATGAACCCCACCAAGTCCTTCCTGGGGGTAGCCAGTGGCAAATTCCTAGGGTTTGTTGTGACTTCCACAGGAATCCATTTGGATCCGGAGAAAGTCCGTGCTATCCAAGAGATGCAACCCCCCAGAAGCCTCAAGGAGCTCAGAGGATTACAAGGACGATTGGCATACATCCGCAGATTCATTTCAAATCTCTCCGGGAGATGCCAACCCTTCGCTAAGCTGATGAAGAAGGGCGTTTCGTTCATTTGGGACGACGCTTGCCAGCAAGCATTTGAGGAGATCAAGCACTACCTCACCCAACCACCAGTCCTGGCGGCTCCGGTATCCGGAAAGCCTTTCCTGGTGTACGTCCGATCAATGGATCATTCTTTGGGAGCTCTACTAGCTCAGAATGATGACCAGGGGCGAGAACAAGCAATCTACTACCTAAGTAGAACGATGATCGGAGCCGAACATCGGTACAACCCGATCGAGAAGGAATGTTTGGCACTGGTGTTCGCTATTCAGAAAATGCGACACTATCTGGTGGGCCAAACCATAAATGTCATATCCAAAGTCAACCCCCTGAGGTTACTTATGACAAAGCCTTCTTCACTAAATGGCCGGCTGGCAAAATGGGCCATATTGCTATCACAATATGAGATGCATTTTCTGCCACAAAAGGCTATTAAGGGACAAGCGGTGGCGGACTTCTTAGCTGAACACCCAGATCCCAGGGCAGCCAAACTCTACGAGGATCTCCCAGATGAGGTCGCCGAAGTCTGCCTAGCTCAGACACCGTTCGAAAGTCAAGTATGGCAACTTTTCTTCGACGGTGCATCAAGGGCAAGCCCGAAGGGACACACAGTAGCGGGGGTAGGAGTGGTACTCGTCTCCCCACAAAATTACGTGATTCCCCGAGCTATCTCGTTAACCGAGCCCTGTTCCAACAATGTGGCGGAATACAACGCTCTTTTGATTGGGATGCAATTCGCCGATGAGATTGGCGTTAAAAATCTCGAGGCGTACGGTGACTCCAAACTCATCGTCAGCCAGGTTCGCGGAGAGTATGAGGTCAGGCATGAAGATCTAGTACCCTACTACAACGCGACAATCCACATGGCCGAGAGGTTTTCAAACTTCTACATCGACCATGTACCGCGCAAGCAAAATGCGCATGCAGATGCACTTGCATCCCTTGCTGCCTCCTTAGCTCTTCCAGCTGGAGCAATGGAGAAGATATTCGTCTATAGCCACGACCTATACTGCCCAAAAAGTCCCCTCGGAGACTACCAGAGGTCAACGGGAGATCGTCGCGGTAAGGAAACACTTGAAGTGTCAACCGATCCAGAGCTTAAAGACTGGCGATTCCCCTACATTGATTTTGTCTTATACGGCATCTTGCCCGAAGACACCAGGGAGGCGGCTGCCATCCGAAGGAAAGCCTCCAAATTCTACTACAATGCGATTTCGCGAACATTGTATCGTAGATCGCATGATGGGATCTTACTCCGGTGCCTCTCATCAAAAGAAGCCCACGAAGTGTTGAAAGAAGCCCACGATGGTACGTGTGGAGCTCATCAACCTGGCCCGAAGCTGGCAAACCGACTCCAAAGATTGGGTTACTACTGGCCCAAGATGGTTGCCGATGCTGTTGCCTATGCCAAAAGATGTCACGCCTGTCAAATACATGGCGATTTCATCCATCAAGCACCAGGATACCTCCACTCTACGACCTCTACCTGGCCGTTCGAAATGTGGGGGATGGACGTGGTTGGTCCTATCAGCCCACCATCATCAAAGGGACATCGGTTCATCCTAGCGATAACCGATTACTTCTCAAAGTGGGCCGAAGCTATCCCTTTGAAAGAGGTGAAATCTTCTAACGTGATCAAGTTCGTGAAACATCACGTTATTTACCGCTTCGGTGTGCCTCGGCGGATTGTCCATGACAATGGACCCCAGTTCATCAGCCAGGCTTTTCAGAGATTCTGCGCCAAGTTCAGAATCCAGAGTGTGTCATCAACGGCATACTATCCGCCCGCTAACGGCCTCGCAGAAGCTTTCAATAAGACTATTGGCAAGCTTCTCAAGAAATTCGTCTCGAAAAGTCAACGAGACTGGGACGATAAGTTGGGCGAATGCTTATGGGCCTATCGCACGACTGTGCGAACCCCAACTAAAGCCACGCCATTTTCCTTGGTGTACGGATGCGAAGCCGTCCTTCCACTGGAAATCCAAATTCCATCTCTTCGCGTCGCCTTGACAGCGGAAATGACAACAGAGGAGAAGCATCGACAGCGACTCCAAGAATTGGAAGCCTTGGACGACAAGCGTCTGCAGGCCCAACAACAAATCGAGCTTTACCAAGCTCGTATCACCAGAGCCTTTAACAAGAAAGTCAAATCGCGAACTTTCAAGAAGGGCGACCTCGTCTTAGCCGTCCGAAGACCCATGGTCATGACGCACAAGACGAAAGAAAAATTCCAACCCAAATGGGAAGGACCGTTTGTAGTAGAGTCAGTCTACTCAAATGGATCATATCGCCTCATAACCTCAAATGGCGATACACTCATGATGCCAATCAATGGCAAATTCCTGAAGAAATACTATCCCTAGATGGCTTTCTTCCACCGATCAAGTTAAAAATACACCTCTGATCGGAAACATCCAACGCCTCCGACGGCTAAGGATAGAGGAAAATGTTGGCTTTTAAGTCCAACATAAGTCTTCGACAACTCATCATGCTGAGGGGAAGAGCATGGCTAGCCCAACTCAAACGGTAGTTGGTAAAGGCATGTCAAACCCGTTGACAGCTGAGGATTTGCTAAAAATCCTAAGGGACACGTTCCCATTTGATCCGACGCCTCCGACGGCTAAGGATAGAGGAAAATGTTGGCTTTTAAGTCCAACATAAGTCTTCAACAACTCATCATGCTGAGGGGAATAGCATGGCTAGCCCAACCCAAACGGTAGTTGGTAAAGGCACCTCAAATCCGTTGATAGCTGAGGGTTTGCTAAAAATCCTAAGTGGACTTGATTCCACTCTTCCCTCCAAAAATCCCTTACCAATTCTCATCCATAGAATGGTAGGACCACAAAATGCAATCATTACTATGTTAACACTATACCTCTGGTAATGAATACTCTTTGTCGAGTATAAACCTGGCTTGTTAACTCTGCATAGAGTAACAAACTCTCAAATTTGCCAAGTTAACACTATACCTCTGGCACCTCAAATTCCACTTGTCAATTCTCATCAATAGAATGACAGGTCCTCAAATTGCTCCTATCGCAAGCAAATTCTTGTCAAGTTAATATCACACCTCTGACAAAACTACTGTTTAAAGTTAACATTACACCTCTAAGCGGTACTTCGAGTGCCTGTCAAGTTAATATCACACCTTTGACAGTCACCTTTCTTCAGACTTCCATATCGAAGCTGAAATGGACGATGCCAAGTTAACACTACACTTCCAGCATCCGAGTCATTGCTAAGTTCAACAATACACCTATGGCTATGACCTTTCCTCGACTTCCTTGTCCAAGCCGAGATGAACGATGCCAAGTTAACACTACACTTCTAGCATCCGAGTCATTGCTAAGTTCAACAATACACCTATGGCTATGACCTTTCCTTGACTTCTTTAAGCCGAGACGACTAATGCCAAGTTCAACATTACACCTCTAGCATTTCTATCACTGTTAAGTTAAACATCACACCTATGACAGTGACACCCTCAGTTTTCCCAAATAAAACTGAGATGCTGATGAGTTAGGTTAATATCACACCTCTAACTCACGTCCTTGTCAAGTTAATATTACACTTCTGACAAGACTACTTCTAAACCGTTAAGTTAATATCACACCTCTAGCGGTAAAAATCTTACTAGATTCCCCACGAGTCTAGTTTCATTTGATATTCTTCCCAACCGAGTATCAAATTCATTTGGAAGGCATTGTTGGTTAACATTACACCGATAAACAATGCTTCCATCAAAATCCCCAGCTGATCTTAAATCAAGTTAATCCCAAATCCTTGATAAAAGTTCACTTTCTCTGGGGGTACGCACTCCACCTGTCACTTTCTTTTATAAAGTGGCGGGTCCACCAAAATCATTCTTTTGCTTCTAAAACAAAACATTCAAGACAACAGAAAGAGGCAAAAAGAAAAGTGTCACTTTTATTGATATTCAAGCATATGAAAGTGATACAAAACGCTCTCTTATACAATAAGATTGAGTGTTACAATTAAGGAGTACAAAGAAGTCCCTCTCTCTCTCAGAGGCCGTACTCACTCCTTGAAACCGCATCTGATCCCAGGTGCACAACTGGAACCGATTGCGCCATGGCGACGACGCCAACTTTCGAAAGCGCCCTAGCTGACTAAGCCAAGAGCAATGGTGTTCTTGAGGTCCGGTGGCAACAGAAGGTCCTGCAACCCTTCGTTCAGGCGCGTCTCTTTCCCTAGCAGATCATCCAACAAACATGGAGTCACTCTTGGGGTGAGAGAGGAAGTTTCGGAGTCATCACAAAGGATGCCACCCTCCACTCGGTCCAGCGGCAGCAGAGAGTCCTGCATTCATCACCATCCCTTTCCCCAGCAGGCCATCCAACGGAATGTCCTCGATGTCACTTCTGGAGTTGGGAGAGGAAGAGGATCTTTTCCGCCACCGTAACCGCCGGACCACCCTCGCCGATACTCGGCCTATCCATCTCTTGCACCAGATCTGAAGAGACCTTGGCGAGGGTTGGGTCCTCGTCAGAGATATAATTTAATCTCTCACAAACGACGAGGACCATAATTTAATCTCTCACAAACGAACGTGGAGCAAGTTCGCCAGCCGGTATATTCTTTCTGGGGCCCAGCAAACCTGAAAAAGGACAAGCAAGCCTACCTGCAAAGAATAAGCAAGAGAGTCAGAAAATCTGGAACTCAGTACATTTTTATAAAGGAAACTGAGTAACAGAACGCGGCAGCCATTCAAGACTTCAGACGCGGGAATGACCCGCACAGTCAAACAGACGCAAGTCAAACTGCGCCACGCATAGGATTCAAACGCGGCCTCAGTTCGTACCCGCGCCTAATGCACCAGACGCAAAGAATTTCAGAACGCCAAAAATTGCCATCTCTCTGTTGGGTGAACAGGAGTTGCAAGATTCAGGTCTGAAACGCGCCAAGGCAGTAAAACGCAATGGGCAAAGCCAGCGTCAAGCGCCTGCATTCAGAGAAGTCAAGTCACTGGCACAAATTCCAGAGGAGGAATGCACCGGGACTTCATTCAGATCATCATACCGAAGTTCAGGCTATACACATCATCGGGGGACATACCAGCAGAGACCTCTGGCCAGAGTTGGCCTCTCTGCACCCAAACGCAGGCGTCCAAGATGATCCGAGAGGGGGTTCTTCTTGAAGAGACCAAACCGAAGCGTGAGAGCTCTGGGTCATCTTCATCCTCGGAATTACCTTCGTCCATGGAGACGGAGTCCCTATCAAGAAACTCTTTTCTGAAGAAGGTGGGACTTCTCAGAGCAATCCACCAAGAGAAATAATCCAAGCTTGGATTATAGAAGGGGAGCGCACCCTATTTATAGGCAGGCCCTAATAACTGCCATTAATGAGGCGTTAATTGGAACCGTCACGCACGATTGTCAAGGCCCAGTGAAGGATTGACGCGTGGAACGCCGCTTTGGGAACCGTCGCAAGCGCCGGTTTTCAACCGCCCGCATCGGTTTTGCGTCCAAGGGCAGTAACTCCTGAGTCCAATAAGGAGTTGACGCGTGGATAACTGCCTTGGGAATCAACGGATGACTCGGAATCCCAATCGACAGTGAAGACCTGACGAGCAAAGATCTCCTAAAATCTTGAGTCAGATCACATTAGACGCAGATGGGAAAGCCGCGTCCCTTCAGCAGACAAGGCTGCATCTCTCGCGTCTGCCCGATCCGCGCAAGACAGATTTGCGTTATTCAGAGCTGCGTCTCACCTTGTGATTGACGCTGCGTCTCAGGGACTGACAGCCGCGTCTTACTTTACGGATCAATGCCGCGTCTCATCTTTTGATCGACGCCGCATCTTATCAAGAAGACCGCGTTCCGATTTGTGATTGACGCCGCGTCTCATAAAAAGGACTTAGTAGAATCTAAGTTCTTATGAAATGATGACCGCGTCTCACTTTATGATTGACGCTGCGTCTCAGTAAAAGGACTTAGTAAAATCTAAGTTCCGGTAGACTGACGACCGCGTCTCACTCTGTGATCACCGCCGCGTCTCAGTAAAAGGACTTAGTGAAATCTAAGTTCCGGTAGACTGATGACCGCGTCTCACCCTGTGGGATTAATGCCGCGTCTCTCCAAGACCGCGTCTCATTAAAAGAACTTAGTCCTACCTAAGTTCAGTAATCACGACTAGTGATCAAGAGTTGGACTCATCCACAACAGGACAAAGAAATTGGGACAAAAGCTCTAAAGAAAACTTCTATTATATCAAGAAATGATAGAAGTGGATACAAACACTCTTAATAAATAGAGTGTCCCTTTTCTTTAAAAAAAAAAAAGAAGAAGAAAAGAAGGCTAAATGTCCTGGTTCGCCAAGGAACGGATTTGTTCCCTAAGGCGGTGAATCTCATGCTGGCGCGTCCTCTCAGCCTCCATGATAGCCCGGTCCCGCAGCTCCGCCTCAGATAAGAAACTTCTGGCAGCCAGCTGCATCCGCAGAGATTCCACCCTGGGAGATTGTAGGGATAGACTCTCTTCAGCACGCGCCGTAGCAGCCCGTTGCTCCTCAAGCTCCTTTTTGAGGGAAACAAGTTTCTCCTCATTTAGCGCAAGAACAGCTTCCGCCTTGGCGATAATGTCCCGAGTTCTGAGGATGACTTGCTCCGTGCTCTGCACACTGAGCTCAGATTCCCTCGAATCTCCGGCTAATTTTTGAAATTCAGCCTTGGAATATTCAAGGTCACGGACCTCGGCAGTGATCTGCGCCTCCGCCTCCTGTCGCTCCCGTTCCTGAGCAGCTAGGAGCCTAGTCAGGATGGCCTGGGCCTCACCGGAAGAACCAGCATCTTCCAAAGATTCCAGCTCCCGCAGGTTATCTCCAAGTTGCTCTACCACCTGCAGGCATGCTCTGGCAAGTGAAGGGCCTCCCGCCAATTCGACGCTCACGGCCATATTTTCAAGAAGCCTCTGGGCGAACTGGAAGGTGCTGTGTCCACGGAAGATGAGATCAATACATGATCCCATCGAGGTGAAGAATTGTTGCACCATCTGACGTGCCAGCTCCCCCATGTCTTCACCACCTAAGAAGCTTCCCGACCCTTTTTCTGTCACGGGATAAGGGATATAGGGCGGGTCTTCTCGCACAAGAGCCGTGCCGGCCGTCGATGTGGCAAGAGCAAGACGACCCACTGGCGCTTCCTGGAGCGCCGCCTCTGCAGGAGCCTCCACGACCAAGGAAGGAGTTGTAAGCACAACC
The DNA here is from genome assembly GCA_038442645.1 of Agave tequilana. NCBI lineage: Eukaryota > Viridiplantae > Streptophyta > Magnoliopsida > Asparagales > Asparagaceae > Agave > Agave tequilana. The sequence goes on from JAVJIF010004184.1 coordinate 83,011, forward strand.
TCTTCAGAAACTTCCACCGAGGATTGAGCTGTGTGGCCTTCTGGAAGGGTGCCGATCGTCAGACTCCCCACCTGAGCCCCCTCAGTCAGAGCTGCCTTACTAGGTTCGAGGTCCAGAGGCGTCGAGTCCTGTAGAATGAGAGTCTCCCCAGCTTCAGCAGTAGCCTCCTCTACCGGCGGAGTGAGAGTCTCCTCAGCCTCAATGGTTGTTTCCCCTCCTGGCAAAGTGGAAGGCTCCCCAACTTCAACAGCTACCCCCTCCGAGGTTATCTCAGCGGCCGAAGCCTCAATCCCCTTGGGCTGGGTCAACTCTGTTTCCATCGCCTCGACATGCGAGGAAGTTATACCTTCAGCAGGGATTATCGCCAGCGGTAACGCAGTCGATGATTCACCCCCGTATATTTTCTCCTCCGAGATGTGGAAGAATTTGCTCTGATCAGGAAGAGCGGGTTCATCGCCATGGTCGACTTCATCTTCAAAGTCACATTCTCCCGATGACGAAGAAGACGATAGCGCCACACAAGGAAGCTCTGCAACAGGAGCCTTACCCCCAATCACCCCAGTGGTAGGACTAGGGTCAACTGCCCGAGGATTGGAAATAAAGACGCTAGGAGACCCCGGCTGCTGTACCTCGTCTCTCCCTTCATGAGCAGGAGGAAATTCGGGCTGAGTTGAGATTCCTGGAATCTCGACATCCTCTTCGCCCATTATGTCAATCTCCGGTGACTCAGCATCACCAGCAATAAGGGGTCGCTCAACAAGCTCCCCTTCCTCCACGGTCTCGCTGCGTGACCTAGGAGCACGGACCAAGCTTGGAAAATCTTCATCTTCCAGCGGTTCCTCAACTCTAACAGGGACACCTTCAGGAGGAACCTCAACTCCAGCAGAGATAGCTCTGGATTGAGAGACTTCAGCCGTTAAGTCCCTCCGAGCCTTCTTTGGGGCAGGCTCAACTACAGAAGCAGAGCGTCGACGACGCTTCCTCGCCAATTGCTTCGACCTCCTTGCCGGTCGCGGCTCCACTCTCATTGCTGGTGGCTCCGCCCTCGTCGCTTGCGGCTTTGCCCTTGCCGGTCGCGGTGCCGCCCTCACTACTGGGGGCTCCCTCCTCGATCGTTTCTCGACCTCCCTCTGAGCTTTCAGGTACTGGTCGAGGAGTTTAGTACGTTTACTGGATTCAGACCTCTCCTCGAGACTGGCATTGATACTCTCAAGACATGAAGACTCCGGAATAAGATCTGGCGTCTGGCCGGCTTGGGAGTACCAAATACAGAAGCTGAAGCTCATACGGCACTTAGGCGCCTCGTCGGGTAGATGGAACGTTGCTCCCGTCCCTCCAGCCACACTGTAATACCAAGCCCGAGCGCCTTCGAACAGGTTCCCGTCAAAGGCAAGTTGAGCATTGGGATTCCCGACGTAAAGCTGATCATAGCCAAATTGTCGGGCAAAACGACTTGGCATATACGGCTCGATAGTGCAGGAAGTTCCTTGGCGAAACAGCACATATCCTGGTCGTATATTGATCAACCACCAGAAGGCTCCAGCAGGCAATTGCGAGAAGTCATCCCGCCCAGCGACATCCGTGAACAGCTCCCCGGGGGCTGCACCTTGAACCTCTGGAAAGCAGCGGTTGAGCTGGTAATTGGCGGCACAGGAAAGACGCTTCCTAATGTAATACAGGTAGGTGTCATGCCACTCTGAACGTTCCAGCCGCTGCACAAATGGGATATGATCCACGCTCCCACGCGCCGCCGTCATTAGAGATGGGCAATGCATCACGTACCAAGCCATGAGGTACGTGTAAGGCAGCTCAATTCGCGGGTTGGGGTGCCTCACCGTCGGGTTCCCCTCTGAGTCGGTATACGGCTCCCCACGAGAATTAGCAGTCTTTGGGGGTCCGCAGAAGCTCTTGGTCAACACCCGCAGCCCGCTTTGAATACCAGCCACCACGGCGGGAAGAAGGGCTATGGGGTGGCCATGAGCCAAGAGTACCGCCGGGTACACCACATCTGCCACAATAACTTCATGTGGTAGCGTGGGCACCACACACCTCTTCAGCCACAACATCAGGAAGCCCGCCAACAGCGCCTGATCAGAAATAGGGGTCCGGGCTTGATGGTGAAAGCTCTCAAAGACCAAGTCAGGGTCGAAGCCGTCCTCGTTCGACTCCGTGGTGTAGAACTTGTCAGAAGCTGCGTCGATCCTGTCTTCAACTTCCCCACCAGAACTAGGAGCTAGTCGGATTACTGGGAGATCTTTATTGCTGACATTATTAAACAGATAATCAGCCCAGGATAGTTGCTTGACGCCTCCTGACCTCCAGGCAGTTGTCTGACCGCAGATGTAGAAATGGCACATTACCTCCCAGTAGGTCTCATACACTTGAGGAGATTCTTTTTCCAAAAGGCGCAGCTCCCTGGTGGTTGGGACAAATTCCTCGTAAGGAATATCCCCTGACGACAACCCGGAGACCTCATACAATTCGTGTAGGGCAAGGCCCATCTCTCCAACCGGAGTAAAGAATGTCCCCGTCTGAGGATTGTAGCGCTCCAGAATCCCAAAGAAGTTATGGGAACTCATCGGGACGCTCCACTGCACGGCCCTGACTGCTGGGTACAGCCCCACACGCTTCAGCGGCCCCTCAAGATTGGTAAGGACAAAACCCACCATCCTACCCCACCAGTAATTCTCTGGAGAATGGACCCATCCATACGCACGGAAGTCGACAGGATAGTCACCCCTGCTTCTATGAAGGAATTGAGGAAGGTGGTAGCAAGCTCCGGGATCTCTCCAATTGGGATTTCAGGCTTGGACGACGCAGGGAACAGTCCGACAACTGACCCGTCATGACTATCATGGCGGTCTACCTTTTGGAGGCCAAAGTCACCAAGGGCGATCTCAGGGATATACTGGGAAATGTCCCATTCCATCTTTCGGGGAACAGACATGTGTTGAAAGTAGGACATCGGGAACATCCTCTCCATGTCTGGAAGAAAGAATCTTCCGCCCTTTATCTCACGGAGCCATTTATAGGTCCCCTCAGACACACGACGGCCATCATCATAGATATGATCCCCAAAGAAGAAGGCAGGCTTCTCCAACCTGACACCGTCATCCGTTTTGAGCGCGGCATCGGTCATAAGTGCCCGGAAGGTTCTCCTGTTAACATTAGAGAGCCTGCGATCCAGCAACTGGTCAGCAGTCACGGGGACACTCATTCTTTGCACAAAGGTCAAGCCCCGGTCGGCACCACCCACGCGGCCAAAATGGTGCATCTTGGCAAGTGAACCTGAAACATGCGGCACTGCAAAAGAAAAAGACACTTGGTCAGATACTTTGCCAAAAATAAGGGAAGACGCTAAGTGTTCATAATTCAAAACGCAGCCGAGACATTGGACGCAGGAGTTATCATCCGCGTCCAGACCTGCGAACTTGCACCAAAACGCAAAAGAGATACTGGACGCAGGAATTTTTCGAATCCGCGTCCAGACCTGCAAAGCTGCGTTCTGCAAACCAAGACTTATGAAAATTCGAAGTACTTGGACTCAAACGCCAGATTCTACAAAATCGGCGGTTGAAGACACAGAACGCAAGGATCAAATCCGCGTTCTGCAAACCAAGACTTGTGAAATTTCAAAGTGCTTGGACTCGGACGCCAGCGCCTGATGGCACAAAACGCGGCACAGAACGCATGGATCAAATCCGCGTTCTGCAAATCGCGTCCAGAGACCTTCACAATTAGAAATATTCTAAGTGAAGGACCCAGAGTGCAGAGTTCACCAGCGTCGGATCATCAGGCCCGCGCCCCGGTTATCATCTCAAGGACAGCGTCCGAGAATCAAACACGATCTTGTGTTAAAGGTCCTTAGGGTTCTATGAACATGTTTTAATGGCGGAACCCACACCGAAGGTACATTTTTACCTCGGAAAACACCCTCCTGCGCAGAGGAAGCATCTCTCTCAGCCTCGGCGACGGTCGCCCTTGAGGTCGATGCAGTCGGTTTTGTCTTGGGAGCCATTGAAGATCAAGAAATCTGAGCGAGGAGATGAATAGTTGAACAGAGAAGGAAGTCCTTTTTCTCAGAGAATGCGTTCGTTCGGAGAAGAAGATACATCTCTCCAACTGTTGCCTTTTATAGGCACGGAGATTCGCGAAGATACGCAGCGTTTGGCCCAATAAACGCTGCAGCGAATCGCTGCCTGACGCGTGGAGCCAAATCATTGTTTAAACAGGGAAGATCATGCGTCGCGACCCCGCCTCAAGTCAGAAGTTGACACGTGGAGCAGTTCATTTAATGAACCGGGGGATCCGCGCGCCAAAAGGCGAAATCTCGCCGTTTCCCCAGGCCAGCTGGCGGCGTAATCATGACATGGCACAGGTGCGCGTCCCAAAGTACGCGGCTCTTCGGTGGACATGCCCCGTCAGCATCATCATAAATGCACCCAGAAAATCGCGTCTGCATTTCAAGAGATGCGTCTCTCCAAAGTCCGCGTCCCCTCAAACAGGCCAAACATCGCGTCTCGCTAAGAAGTCGCGTCTTTAAAGCAGTCTCTGCTTTTTCAAAAGGGAACCTGCGTCCAGTCTCCTGCTTCTGCAAGTCAGTTCAACAGTACACTGACGCAAACAGACAACCAACCACTCCCGGCCAAAAGCGCACCCGTGACAGACTAAAAGCAATCGGGGAGGTCTAGACTGTGTATCTAGACACTCAACACGATCAACTCTGACGGCTTCAAAGAGTTCAACAGTACACTCACGAAGACCAATTCCAGATAAGATCAAACCCGAAGCATCAACAGTCCAGTCATAAACGCGAACACGGCTAAGATCCAAAGTATTCCGAAATCCGTCCCATTCAACTGCGGAATATCAGAAACTTTGGAGGGGGTTCTGTAGGCTGTCTAAAAATGACTAACAGACCAGCCATTAAGGAAGCAGAGTCTCAAGCTCTAGACGCGAGGAATCAATGCTCGCGTCTCAGCATTAAGACGCGTTGGCTCTACACCCGCGTCTCAACGTTCAGACGCGTCGGCCCGAAGCCCGCGTCTCAGCATCAAGGCGCGTCGGCCCGACGCCCGCGCCTCAGCATCCAGACGTGAAGGCCTGAAGCCCGCGTCTCAAACTTCAAGGCGCGTTTGGCTCGACGCCCGCGTCTCAAACTTCAAGGCGCGTTCGGCCCAACGCCCGCGTCTCAGTTGCAACTGCCCTGATTGCGGGGCCAGTCACCGCGCATGTAGCGGGTAGTGGCCCCTCATTCGGGAGCGTTTTCAGGAGGCACCTTCACCCCCTGAGACCCCTATAAATAGTCTTGTTTGCTATAAAGAGAGGCTAAGATCGGAGTTTTGAAGGGGGAGAGCTTTGAGATAAGGCATCATCAATCGATCCAGGCAAGAGGATCATCAAGAGGGAAGCACGACTCTTCAGCGAGCTTACTGAGTACTAGCCGCTCTTCGCCTACCTCCTCTTTGAGAGTTTTGGTAGACGGAGCTGAGTTACTCTTTCTACCGACCGAAGAGAAGACCCCCGACGGTCCAGGACGGTCATCTGGTCAACGGAGAACAAGATTCACTCTCCATCGCCACACGAAGAACCCAGCTTTAAACAAAGGGAAGATTCAGACATCCTCCCTCCCTTGTAACTGGAAAAGAGGGAAGAGTAGTTCTTTTGGTTGTAATCGTTTCGCTTGAATCAAGGAAATCTTTTACAGCTAAAACCACTTTCTCCGACCACCAAATTTTCCGGCCCCTACAACAGGTAGTCAGGTGATACCATACTAGAGGTCAGGTGATACCACGCCAGATGTAAGGTGATATACATGTGTTAAAAGTAAGCATGCAACTGATATGCCTGAGGCAATAACATGGCAATGATAACATAGCAGAAATCTAGAAGTCAACGACCACGAAGGGTCGGCCACGCATGGTATAAAAGCATCAAAAGATATATATAGACATGGAATCAAATACATGAAAATAGGAAATGAAATACTTATCGTTCCGACGAAACTGGAAACTCGAATAGAGATAAGAGAAGAGCGAGACTACTCGCATACAAGAAAGTAGCGAGTGAGAATACTCGCCTAAACCTCAAAGCGCCGAAAGATCCGAAATCCACGAAATCCGGGGCACGCCATAAACTACGATATATATATGTAGAGTGAAGAGGAGAGAGAAAGAGAGAAGTGAAGATGATGTTAGTCAAGATACAAGTCAAGAAGTATAATATACAACATATAAACCAAGTATAAGATCCAAGTTTGAGAAGGTAAATAACTGTAACAAACAGACATAATTAGTCGACTAGGGTAGGATGAGTAGTCGACTAATAAAGGGGTTAGTCGACTAACAGTCTGGTATAGTCGACTAATACTGGGTTCCAGAGAGTTGATATTCTGATTCAGGAAAAGTTAGTCGACTAGGGTCATAGGGGTAGTCGACTAACAGACATGACAAGTCGACTGATAGTATGGTCAAGTCGACTAGAACTGAGATACAGAAAGTTAAGGTTTCTGGTTCAGGAAGGGATTAGTCGACTAGGTTAAAAATGTAGTCGACTAGGGGTCTCTAGTCGACTAGGATCTAAGGTAAGTCGACTAATACTATGTTTCCAGAAAAGGTTAAGTTTCAGCTAAGGGTTTCTAGTCGACTAATCTATAGGTCTAGTCGACTAATCGTCTGGAAACAGCAAACAGAACAGATTTCTAGGGTTTTGGTTTGATGACTAATTAATCATGGATTTGAAGACATATTTGTACAAGATATGAAAATACAAACATACTAAGAATAAATCAAGTTTAGATGAGGAAGATTACTCACCAAATTGATGATGGAGAGGAAGAGGAAAGGTAGAGTTGGTGATGATGAAGATGGTGGATTCCTTTGGTGTTGTTGATGCCCTTGGTGGTGTTTCCCATGGAGATGAAGGAGGAGGAAGATGAAGGGAAGAGGTTGGAGTAGTTGTGGTGGTGGAGATGAAGGGGGAGATGGAGGCTAGGGTTTTGGTGAAGGTGAAGGCTTCTCTTTTGAGAAGTGAAGAAGAGAAAAAGAGAAGTGAAGAAAATGAAATAGAATGTAAAGGGAAAGCATTTATATGTTTTGGATTTTTTTTTGAAGGGGATGCAAATCAAATGGAAGTGAGGGGGTTTTGTGTAAAAAAGGGGAGGTGAGGTGTCTCTCAAGTGGACACTTGGCCGGCCATGAGAGAGGGTGAGGTGGAGTGATAATAATGAGGAAGTAGGTGGGAGTTGGTGGAGTTTATGGAATTTAGAATTTTGAAAAATAGGAAAAGTGTGTGGTGGAAGTTAAAGGAAAGGAAAGAAAGAAAATAAGAAATGGGAAAGAAAATGGAAAAGGGAAGGAATACTCTTGGAATGGAAAATGAAAATAATGGAAGTGGCGGATTCCCGAGATTCAGTTGCGGATGCGGAAACCTTCCGGGAAAATACCGGAATCGTCCGAAATTCAAGTATCTCGGAACGACCCGAAATAATTACCAAAAATCAATAATAATATATAAAGACCAATAGTGAAATCCGTTTGAAGAAATACTTTATAGTTTTAAAACTAAAATCCTGGAATCAATAATTTACCGACTCCGTTGGAATTTTCATAAAATCGAAAAATCCTCAGAAAAAGAATGTAGGTAGAAAATATGATTCTAAGGAATAATGTCTAAAGAATCATCATGGAATTCCAAACTGTTTGAGAATTAAAAATCCAGGAATCGGTCAGCGGCACTGGCCGACACCGGTTTTGAAGATTTTTATTTTAATTCCAGAAAAATCTAGAAAATCATAGAAAATATATAATATTGAAAAATGATATTTAAAACTAAAATCGGTCAATTCTAATTATCAGAATGTCTAAATCGAGTAATACTCTAGGATCGGGCCTTCGGTTCAGACTAGGGCTGACTCCGAATCCTCGAATCCAAATCCAAGACAAAACAATCATATAAGGAATTCATAATACAGAATAAATACAGGAAACAAATCGAAAAAATACGACCGAAAATCTGAATACGCAACTAAGTACGTATTCCGGGAACGGGGTATTACAAAGCGTCTCCAAGATCTTTCATCTCAAAATTCTTTGAGAGAAAACTCTTGATCTCAAGTAGAAGATCTATATCGTTACTTGCTAATAGAATGTCATCCACATATAGCACAAGAAATATAAATCTACTCCCTTTAAATTTATGGTAAATGCATTGATCAACTATATTTTCCTTAAAATCAAAATAGGATATTACTTGATCAAATTTTAAATACTGTTGACGGGATGCTTGCTTTAAACCATAAATGAATTTCTTTATTTGCAAACCAAATATTATAAAACTTTCACTTTAAAACTTTATGGTTGCACCATATAGATTTCCTTCTTAATGCTACCATTAAGAAAGGCAATCTTAACATTCATTTGGTATAACTTCAGGTCAAAGTGAACCACCAATGCCATAATAATCTTAAAAGAATGCTTCATGAAAATCAGGGAGAAAGTCTCCTTATAGTCAATGCCTTCTCTTTGAGTGAATCCCTTTGTGACAAGATGTGCCTTATACCTTTCGACATTGCCTTTCGAATCTCGCTTGGTTTTGAATACTCATTTACAACCAATCGGTTTCTTTCCTTCAGGCAACTCTACTAAATCCCAAACATCTTTGTCCTTTATGGATTTTAACTCATCTTTCATGGCATTTGACCACTTATTGGAGTGAATGTTGAGTTTGGCCTCATTTAAGAATACGGGGTCATCCTCTAGCCTTATGTCAAACTCATACTATTGGAGATAAACTATATAGTCATTTGTAATGACTGATCTCCTAGGCACTTGTGGTTGAGAATTTTCAGTTTCTACCTCACCAGCATGATCTACTTCAGGATGAACTGTATATGTATCTTGTAAGGATGTAACTGTATTTTCATCTTGAAGTGGAACAACTACTTTATCATTTGGAACAATTGTCATGGGTATAACAATATGTTCTTTCTTAAATATGAAATCTTTATGTAGTTGACTCCCACTGTTCTGAATATTCTCAAAAAATTTAGCAATCCGTCTTTATGTTCTTAGTGGAGGGACAATAAAACTTAAAGCCTTTATACCTCTCAGAATACCCTACGAATAAACAACTAACTGTCATTGAGTCCAACTTCTTCTCATATGATATATATGGCCGAGCTTCCGCTGGACAACCCCAAACATATAGATGCCTAATACTGAGAGATTTCCCAGTCCATAACTCATATGGGGTTTTAGTTACTGTTTTGCTAGGTATTCTATTAAGGAGGTGACAACCATTTTTAAGGCTTCAATATATAATGACTCTGGTAGAGTAGTGTGAGCTATCATACTCCCAACCATATCCTTTAGTGTGTGATTTTATCTCTCAGCAATACCATTTTGACGAGGTGTCCCTGATATGGTGTACTAAGCGACAATACCACTCTTTCAGAAATTGACAAATGATTCTGGACATTTACCTGATTCGTCATATCTGTCATAGTACTCACCACCATGATCAAATCTAACGGCTTTAAACATGTCCAATGATTGAGATTTCTCATGGAACAAGTACAGGTACCTATAACGAGAGTAATTGTCTGTAAAAGTGATGAAATATTCATGGCCATTCCAAGAAGCTGTAGGGAATGGACCACAAATGTCTGTATACACCAAATTAAGACACTTGAACTTCGTCTAGTACCAAACTTTCTAATGTTTCTTTAATTAATTTTCGCTTAGTGCCTATGCTATTCACATATAGAGATTCAGTATATAAAGCATGAAGTTTCAATTTATATAGCCATCAATTAGAATTCTAGTACCAACAACTTTAGGTTTGGAAAGTAGACTAAGCATTTCATTATCAAGAGTGACAGCAAAACTAGATTTGTCTAACAAATGAAATTGAAATATGATTCCGCCTAAAAGGACGGTACATATAAAGTCTCATCCAAATCTAAAACAAAAAAAAACAGAATCTAATTTAAGCCTACAAACTCCAATAGCTTTAATTGCAATTTTATTTCCATCACCCATGCATACGTATCGCTCAGCTGGGCTGGGCCTCCTTTGGGTTTGGAAGTTCCGCATTGAATCGCTTATGTGAATTATCTATTCATAATTTATAAAGTGGCACTATAGCTAAATTAATCTCAAAACAAAACATAAATATGAGATATACCCGCTAAATAGTCATTTTTGATACTTTATGCATTCCTACTTGAGGTGGCTTACTTTCTTACAGAAAAAGTATGCAATGATCTTAGGCTATTTTTCTGCACTTTTGCCACTTAGGATCAGCCACTGTAGTGATGTTTATATTCCTCCCTTTAGTTTCACTTTCCTTTTCTTATTAGAAGTTTACCCTGGATGCTAAGTGAGCACTGACTTTATCGGGCATAGCACTTCTAATAGTTATAGGAATAGTGTACTTTATGACCATTAGACACCTCTTGTAAGATCTCTCCCACGTACCATAATTGACCTTTTCTTTACTGAACTTTTATTAGTGATAGTAGAGATCCATCAATCTTTAAGGTGTACTCTAGGTGCATGAATTCAAGAACGATCATTTACTGGTCTTACCACTTCTTAAAGTTTGTACCATTCAATTTAAACTACATAAGTGTACAATTTCTCATCAGTTTAACATAAACATTGCATTTAATAAAATTCTACTGTAATAGCCATAAAAAAAATGAATTTTAGAAAATGCAACCAGTCTAACCGATAGAGCTGCCGGTTAAACTTTCAGAACAAGTTGTGTCTCTATATGCCAACACTGTACTGGCCTAATATAGATATCCTAAAGTCTAGGTCCTATGTAAGAGAACAGCCTTCCTTTAGGCCGACTGTCACTTTATAGGATTGGTCCTAAAGTTTAAGTAATCTATATTAGCCATATAATATATGTAATGACCCGGCCATAATGACAACCTTCCTTTGGGCCGATTGCCACACGCATGGACCACACAAATTTATGCATCTGTATTCTTGTTCCGCCATCGGACTAGTTGATGAGGGTAATGCAATATGGGCCAATAGTGTGATAACCTTCCTTTGGGCCGATTACCACACATCAAGGTTCTCCCACTTGCATTACCCACATCAAGTATCCGACGCCGTACATAATTCGGCCAAACAATAGTCTTCCTTTGGGCCGGCTATTGTCCGCATGAACTACATACGCAATTAAATAAGCTCTTTTATAAATTCTTTAGCTTGAACATGTATATATCTTTATCTGTGTGTTATTAACTGTAGTATACATCAATATTCATTATGCTAGACAATATAAGCAATATAATATTGATGATAAAGCGGAAGCATGTAAGGGTACACATAACCATGATAAACAAACACTTCAATGCCTTCTTTATGTCAACTAACTACTGTTTTGTCATGTCTAATGCCTGTAATACTGTAGTGCTCGTCAAGAGCTTCGAAACGGCTGTTTACATGCCCAAAACAGAGGTCGTATGAGCCCGTAACGGCTAATTGAAGTTTCTATTGGCAAAACGGGTCTGCAGTGCTAACGGGTCTGAATCAGACCCGACCCGCAATGGTTAAGTTATTGGTTTCCTTTCTTATTGGGTTGGGTTTAAATAAACTGAATAAAAACTCAATTAGCTTTATGTGAGATTGATTGGGATTAGGTTTCTTTTATTTGAGTAGAATTCTATCCCAAAATATCCTTAATAGACTAGAATTATATCTCAATCATAATACCCAAATCAATCTCAACAATTCCAATTGAAAATTAATATGAGATTAATTAGGAGTAAGTTTCCTTATTAGAGTAAAATTCAATCTCTAAATTTTTGAATCCTAATTAATCTCATAATCCCAAATTAAGGAAACCCTAAATAATTAACTTTTTTTTTTATAAAAAAATTTAAATTATTCTTCACAATATCCGGTTTGCCTTACATGTGCATGCATGCAAACACATGTCTGCATGCAGGCCATGCCTTTTTTTTTTTTTTTTTGTTTAATAACTTTACAGCATGCGCTGGAAACCAGCGCATGCAATCTAAAATCCTTTTTTTTTTTTTTTTTTTTTTAATCGCTGCATGCAGGCGCCTGCAAGCACCTGCATGCACACAGGCAGGCAAATTTTTTTTTTTTTTTATAAATTAAATCTAGAATAACACACATATTAATTTTCATAAAAAATATATACATGTAAAATTCAATAAAAAACACTCTTTTTAACCTTTTGATCCAACATATGAGACACAAAATATTTATTGAATCAAAGGAGATATTTTTATGATATTTATAGATCGAGATCATAATTTCTGTAGATCCCTATGATCTGATAAAGAGGAGACTCTGATACCAATTGTTAGATCTAATAAACTAGACTTTAAAACTAATAAGTCTAACAGTGTTAGCATAACACTGGACGTGACTCACATGCCACCACCTCGATAAACGCTTGGTAATACTCAGACGTTACCTCTTATCACCAGAGACAGAAGTGATCTTTCTTCAAAGCCCCATGACATAAATATTCACATTACAAGAGAAGAGAGAGACAATGAAGAGGAATGACGAAGTGGTTCAGGATAAAAACTCCCTTTCAAAAGAAGAAAACCACTGTAGAAAGAAAGACAAAGGAAAGGCTCAACGAGGCTCCACGAACCACTGTTGTATCGTAAACCAGGCTTGTTGCATGGCGAACTTCACATTTTTAGCAGCGATGGCAAAGGTTTTTCACATCTGCATCAGTTGAATGTTTACGCTGGTTCTTTCTCCTCTCCCCCTTCCCCTTGCGATGCAGCAGCATCTTCACAGGGATGCACAATTGCCAATCCTGGTCCAAGCAAGTCTCCACCCCTTTACGTCTACTGAACAACTTGGTCAACGGGCATGAGCAGATCAAGCATTGCGACTACGATACTCTACCTTACAGAGTTTAGCATTGATTTATCAAGAGAGCCAGGAGTGAAAAGATACAACAGTGTGGACATAAAAGATACAGAACCATATCAGAACAAATTGTTTTCAAGGCAAGAAACAAAAGGTAGCATTTCAATACATTTGCAGAGCTTGGATTTAAGCAAACCCACCGTCGTTGCAACTTACAAGATTGCATCACGCCAAAGGGTTTTAGCTTCTACAAATAGTTTTTAAGAAACAAAAGGTTTTGGCCGACGAAGAAGAAGGTCGATATGAAGCTGGAGTTCGATCTTTATGGGGCTTTTCGATAAGAGCTCGTGCGGTTTGGGATCCGGGAGTTTCTTGCGTTTTGTAGAGGAGTTCATTCAAAGGAATGTCCTTCCGTTCTATGATAAGCACTCGATAGTCCTACTTTCTTACCACGTTCAAGCGTTAAGTTTTCGTTATTGAGATCTAGCTCTCAATTTAACCTTAACATAAGATATATGACTAATCAATTTAAAACTCACAATTAACAGAATTCATCGGTTCAAAAAGTTATAAATCAAACTGTAACTGTAAAAGGTTCAAACATAGACATAAAGAAACCGAAAAAAATTCACACTGAAATCAACTGATCTCATCTAGGGGCTTCTCAGCTCGCCTTCAGGATCATCCTGAGAATTGTTAACTTGAGAACAAGAATACGGCGGTGTTGACATGCTCAGCATATGATCGCTCCAATCGTCAGACACGTCCAGTTCTTCCCGAGGCGGCGCTGGCAGTGCGGGTCGAAGGATTGAATGCAGATCGCCCTCCAGATTGCGCAAGCTCTCCGTTGGATCCCATTCCGGAAAAATTTGTTCTTCAGGGTAGAAGCAGTATTGGTTCTCAATATCCTCTTCAGGTGTCGTAGTCGCAGAATCAATGTGGCCAGCAAACTGATTTTCTGGTCGAGAACCAAAATGTTCTTCTCCCGTTAGCACAATTTGTTGATTGCTGGCATTTGCATCAATCACGTCGTGCTCTGCATTTCCTGACAAAACAATCTGCTGATCATTGGCATGATTTCCTGGCAAGACAATCTGCTGATCATTGACATGAGTCTGCTGATTGTTGGCATGATTTCCTGGCAAGACAATCTGCTGATGATTTGCATTGGCGCCATCAGGCTTCACCATCCTCATCTTCCTCTTCCCTCTACGGGAGGGAGGAGGTGACTGTAATTGGCTGCTCTCTGCATTACTTGCTCCATCTTCACTCTCATCTTCTTCTGGCGCCCTCGTTTCCTCTGAATGGTACACAACACGCAATCGTCCAGCTGCAAAAAGAGAGACAAAATATGCAATATGTCAAGATTTCTCCAAATCTGCCATCATCTTTAGGCCCAGGGGAATAGTTTATACCTTCATGTCTGTGGGTGGTTCGCGATTCTTCTTCTTCTTCTTCTTCTCCTCTTTGTCCTTGACTTCTCTGTCGTCTACAATTATGTACTCGTGCATGGTCCAGTTGGTCCTGGTGCCGTCAGTGTTCCCTCCCTCATAATAAATAAGAGTCCTCTTCACTCCGCGTACATGAGGAATGCTATCATCATACATTTTCAAGTCGTTCCCTGTCGCCTTCCAGTTCCCAGCACGGTCGATGGTGTGGCGTGCCGGGCGATCCCCGAAAGGGTACTTGCGTTCCCTTGGGCTAAAGAAGTACCATTTTCCGTCTGCTCCCCATTTCATGAACTCCTCTATGTGAAGAGAGAAGTGTTGAAGAATAATATTAGAATTATGAGACAAAAGTTTTGTTATATAATTGTAACACCACATCAATTTCTTCAACTGAGAATATTTCCTGAAAACAAAATAGAAATATATGAAGGAATTTTGGTATTTGTGGAAGTCACCAGCAAGTTTCTTTGGATGTGCAGCGTACACATTGACCTCTCTTATGCAATCATACGGCACCGAGTTGTACATCTTCTTCCTGTAGAGATACTTGAAAGTCATTCGTGGTCGGTGGGCCGGAAGTGGAATCCCGGAGGTGGCTTCAATGGTTCATCTCTCCTCCTCCTCGGTATCAATTGCCGGCTCTTCTCTCTTCTCTCCTCTTCTTGTTCATCTGATGATACAATGAAAATTAGATTTCTATACACTTGAAAGATGAAGTCATGTCATGTCGAAACTTATGTAGCACATGTATCCGGCACGATACGGAGTTTTTAAAATTTATTGTGTTTTAGTGTCTCCTATCGTCTCATGCCCGTGTTGATATGCTTGTGTCCGCACAATAGAATCTTTAAAAATAAAAAAAATATAATCTTGAGAAATAGATGCTATTTGTTGAAACCACTAAAATATATATTAATTAACCTAAAAAAGTTAAAAATTAAAACCCCATATAGCTGAATAATCTTTATATACAATCAAATTAATCATAAAAATAGGGAAATAAAAACATAGAATTGATCAAATCACCTGGAACTGGAAAGCTGCAGCTAGCTGTGGCCTCATTGGTTGCCTCTGATCTCATGGGAGCAAAATATGAATCATCTACAGGTTCTTTCCCTTTTTTTCTCCATGACTCCCCCATTGCCTTTTTTTTCTTTCTTTTTCTCTCTACTTTTGTTCAATAAATTATATTTAAATTATTTTTGAGATAGAGATTATTATTTATAGTGCATGTATTAAGAATTGGGGTGATAGTTGGACTAAAAGAAAGTATAACAGAATTTGTATCCAAATATGAGCTCTGCATTGAGATTTTTGTGGGATAATAATAACGAGTTTATCTTTTAATTATTTGGAGAGAATATTCCGTACAGATCATGCACGGATGGTATCATAATATTTATCATTCAGTTTAAATAATATATGAAGTCCTTATTGTGATAAATTGAATCATGCATATGTTCATGATGACAAGTCAAGATAAAGTTATGATTGTGCATAATATCCATTATAAATATCACTTCATACGTTTCCAAAGGTTCATTATGAAAGTGTTGAGATATTGAAAAATTACTGAATATAAATATTTTAAAATTATGTCCGATTTCACAAGAAGTACGCAAGAATTTAGTTTGTAACTTGAATTTGTGTGGGGAAATCACAGTTTATGTTGGAAATTTAAACTTTTTGAAATTTTTTTTTTTTTTTTTTAGTACCTATTGCTCTTTGAATTGACTCGTCTTTAGCTCTATCTGAAAGTCTTTGTAAATCTCTGTATTTTAAACTCTTGGGAAAGAAACCCTGAATATAAGTAGAGAAGTGATCAGTTGAGAACTGTTTTCAAACTAAGCACCGTGAGAACTTAACAGTTATAGATATCATATGCATGATCTAAATCGACAATTTGCGACACAGATTTAAATTCTGTACATAAGATATTTGCTCAAATCCAACATACATTCAAATTTTCAGGTCATCCAAATTCTCAATTTAAAATTTTAGATCACCTAAAATTTTCACGTATACCACACTTAAATCCAATCTAAACTCATATTTACTCCAATATCAACTAAACTTCTCAACATCAAAAAATATCACCCAAAATTCTCAAAAAGTTATATAGGATTTTGGGTGATATTTTTTGATATTGAGAAGTTTAGATGATAGTGGAGTAAATAAGAGTTTAGATTGGATTTAAGTACAGTATACGTGAGAATTTTAGGGGATATAAAACTTTAAATTGAGATTTTTGGGTTATCTGAAAATTTGATTTATGTTGGATTTGAGCAAATATCTTATGCACGGAATTTTAATTTTTGTCGTAAATTTGAATTTATGTTGGATTTGAATTAATTTTGATTTGAACCGAACTCTGTGGGAACCGGTTCTTTTGCCCAAGGCTCAGATCGCGAATCGGTTCTAAAGTTTAACTTAATCTGAGATCTCTCAGATCTGACGAATGCGACATGAGTTTCAAAATGGCTCCGTGAGAACGGTTCTTAAGGGATCAGCTCCCTGAAACTTTTTTAATTGCCTTTTCTTTCAATAATATTTTTTTCCTTTACTTTATGAGAAAAAGGATATTCTTTTCAGTTTATAAATGAAATAAAAATATTACAATAAAGTACAACCTTTGTATGTTTTGAATTAAAATATATTCTTCTCAGTTTAACAATTTAAATTTTAGGGCCTGTTTGTTTCGTTGCAAAACGTCGCAAGTCGTAAGTCGTAAAATAAGAATGGAAAAAGTGAACTGTAGCAGAGAAAATATATTGTGTTTTACGGTGTTTGGTTGATAAAGTGAAGTGTAAATGGAAAAGTATATTGTGTTTTACGGTGTTTGGTTGATAAAGTGAAAGTGTAAATGGTAAAGTATATTGTGTTTTACAGTGTTTGGTTGGTAATGTAAAAGTGTAAGTGAAAAAGTTGACCACAAAATTAACTGTAGCAGTGATTTAAATATTATAAATACTATTAAATTAAATCTACTATTGCAAATTAAATTGTATTAATAAATTTGAGATAAAAAAATTAATAATTTTAATATTTTATTTATAACAATAATATTAATAAAATATTCGTATAAATAGTAAAATATTACTAAAATATTAACTAAATAAATAATATAAAATTTAAAAAAAATTAAAGAACATTAATAAAATTTTAAGAATACTAATAAAATATAAATATTAAAAAATGTTACAACAATAATAAAATATAGTTATAATATTATAATATTAAAAATACTTGAAAATTATTATAATATAAATTTTATTATAATATTATTGTAATATTATAGAAATATAAAATTAATAAATTAAAATATAATTATAATTTAATAATAAATTATCATTATAGTATTATTATACTGAATTATTATTACAATATTAACATAATAAAATATTAATATAATAATAAAATATATTATGATATTAATAAAGTAATTTTTTATATTAAAAATAAATAATTAAATATATAGTAATTTTATATTAAAGTATAATACTGTTATATTAATAAAATATTAACTCTAAATAAAATAATAAAAAATGGAATAAGTATTAATAAAATAATAAAATATTAAATTAAAATATTAAATTAAAATAGTAAAATATTAAATATTAAAACAATAAAAAAGTTAAAGATTAAAAATATAAAATAATTAAATAATTAAATAAAAATTGAACACTATTAAAATATTAAATATTTAATAATATTTAATTATATATTGATTATCAAGTAACTGTTTTGAACTGTAAGTATACTACAAGTGACAGTTACATGACCACAAAATTAACTGTAGCAACTGCAAGTGAGAAAATATGAGTGTAAAAGTGAGATTTACATGACCACAAATTTAACTGTAGCAACTGCAAGTGGGAAAAGAAGAGTTGCTAAAGTGTTTTGCATTTTGCATTTTGCAAACGAAACCAAACAACTTTAAATGTAAAGTTGCAAAACTTTTTGCATTTTGCAAACATTTTGCAACTTACCAAACACGCCCTTAGTTTAGAACCTGAGACATTTTTGCTTGCCTTTTGTTATAAAAATACAGGAATAAGAAAAGAAGCCAAAATGAAGGATAATGAGTACCACGGTTTTGAGTCCATGTAATATGAGCAGGGATATCCCCATCCACTCAACTGATGAGGGCACCCACCAAAAAGTTACAAGTGTGTCATTATTTTTTTAGACATTGACATCGTCGTGAAAAAATCTAAAATACCCTCATCTTCTTCCTTCTCCTTCTTCTTTCCCCGCGAACGGCTACGAGCCGCCTCCCAAGCGACCCCTGCTTGCCTCCCGACCCCCTCCATCCCCGCCTTCTCACTTGCCCTCCTTCGTCCCTCTAACGCTCTCCACCCCCCTGCCGAACAGAACAATCTATTCGGCCAACACGGGCGAAGAGAACAATCTGTTCGGCTGTCTTGGTAGAGAGAGGGGGAGGGGGAGCGAGGGATTGGGGGGGGGGGCTGGGAGGGCGGAGCGCGAAGGGAGGGAGGGAAGGGGGTTCGGGAGGGAGGGGGGAGGGAGAGGAGGGGGTGCGGAGGAGGCCGGGGAGTGCGGAGGGAAGGACGGCGGAGGTCGGAAGAGGGGGGAGCATAATGAGAGGGAATGAGGAGGAAGAAAGGTAATTTAGGAATTTTTGAAAATTTGTAGGGTGCCTTTATTAAACTGATTGGTGTCTTGATCTGGTGTGTGTCTTAACCAATTCTTGGGGTGTCAATATCCGTTCTCATATATTATGGGCTTGTTGGGGTAGCCGCATTCATAATTTCCTATGCATTGTATGTAACGACTAAAATTAAATAAAATACTATGAATTTGAGCCTTTTTGAAAAAAAATGTGAACTTTCAAAATAGTAAATTGCTATCACAAAATTTTCCTCAAAATTTCAAAACAAATACCACCCGTCAGCCCTATGTTAAGGTTAAATTCACGTGTGGTTTGTGTAAATCACGTGTTCTTTATTTTATCTTAATATCCACTATCAATTTTTTTAAAAAAAATAAAAAAGAAGAAGAAGGAAAACTCATCTGCTTTCTCTCTCTCTCATTGCTCTCTATTTCTCTCTCTCTTTCATCGCTCTCTGTTTCTCGCTCATCCCTTTCTCATAACTCTCCCTCATCGCTCTCTCCTCATGTCTCATCTCTGATGTCTCTCTATTTTTTTTAAAACTTTATGTGTCGTATCTATTTTTTTAATTTTGTGTGTTGTGTGAGATGGAAATAAAATATATTTTCCTTTTTCTTTCATTAGCAGCCACTTGATAATTTATGATAGTTTCTTGAACATATCAAAATTCACGGTAGTTTTTCGCAATTTAAATTTTTTTTCTCAAAACAGATGAAAGTTCATGGTATTTAATTTTAGCCCATATAAAACATGCAAAGTATTACGTATGAATATTCCCGATGCTCATGTATCAAGTGCCCCACTGAATAATAATTAATGAAAATAATCAGCTCTCTAGTAAATCTCTTTTTGAGATAAACAGTGAGGCAAAAGAAAATCCTAACATTTCATTAATAAATGTTTAACGAAACATTCCCAAGCAACAGGGATACAAACATGTCTCTCACACATTATTTGCTCCCTCAAAAGCAAAAGAAAAGGAACAGTCCACTGACAGGTTATCGAATTTCCTCACGCTAACCATCCTCAGTAGCTCCTCTTTGCATGTGCCGCCACTGAATCCCTCACCATCGCAGTTGCAACATAAAATCCAAGCACCTCCATCTAGTCAACCCTGCTCAAAACCAACCAATCTCAATCGTCGGTCGGTCATCCCTAATAACTATCCCCGGCCCTAGCCCTGAATCTTAGAGTTTTGTAGAACATCCATAACCTCGCCGGTCCTAACACTGACCAGCTCCTCACCACCATCTCATCCACCGACAAGTAACTCACCTCTCACCCCCAACATCAGTGCATCCATTCGCATACTTTACCGAAGAAAACCCCTTGCTCAGATCTGGCACCCCAGCATTCGGCTACCCTCGTGATCGTATGTTTGATTTGACCACCCACATGAATCAATACCTTGAATCCACTGTCGACCCTTGCACAGTGCCTCAAACAGTTCCACCTCTTTTTGAGCGGGCAATTTGAAATTCAAATTGCCCGCCCATATTTCAAAATTCAAATCCCCTCTGCCTGCTTCCCGACGTCCAAACCATGCTGCCGGGTGGTACATTTCACCTCCCCCTGTTAGCGGGCTATCAATGCCATCACTCGCTGTGAGTGCTATCACGGGCCTACACTATCATAGTCCACAGCGACTTCGATAACCAAATTCGCGTCAGCCGTTGCCGGGACACCGATCCCCTCAGCCCCCCAACAACTACTTCGAGATTGGCTACCTGCCTCGGCGATCCTGAAATCTCTCTCCTGGACCCTTTCACTGACCGCTGGATTCTCCCCGTCACGCTCGCCTCACTCACTCGCCGACCTCGGTGAGCGCTGCTTTGGCCCCAACCATGTCGCTGGATTCTCTCCGCGCATCATGCTCTCCCACTCGTCAGAATACAGAAAAAGCAAGTTCTATATCAACATGTATTCAAAAGTCCACCACCTCATCAGAACCTCCATGACAATCATTCGACCTAAAGAAGAAGACGATGGACTAAATGAGTAAATACTGAAACACGCTCGATCCTCCCCCATCCCTACGATCCACAGTCCAGCTCAGACCTTTGCCATCGTTGTTGCTCGTGTTTGCCGGTGAGGTGAACCAGCACGGGCTCGGTTGAGATCTGCACCCGCGTGCATTGAACCTACTGTATTGGAGAGGGAAGGGGAAGCCAAGGCTGAGGCTGGACGTCGGCGGGCCCTGCCTTCTAGATAATCTCTAGAAGCCTTATGATCTGCTATGACAAGGCGGCCTCGATATGTTCGCAGCTGGATCTGGCCTCCCCTTGGTTGGATATGGTCGGATCTGACCTACTCTTGGCCAAATCTGGATGGATCAGAAGGCGCCAGGCTGGATCCTTCCCCCTATCGGTCAGAATTGGCCAAAATCTAACGACAAACTCAGAAAGAAGGAAAAAGGCAACAAGAAGAAAGGAAAAAAGTTAGAGAAGATTTTTTTGGATCTTGAGTGAGATCGCAGTCACAGAGGGGGAAGGAGGAGAGCCGGCGGCCTCCTTCTCCCCCAATTTGACGATTTTTAGGGCTTATGGGGGGAGGAAAGGGAGAGAGAGAGGCACTGTAGTAAACGTTACAGCGGAAATTTTCGTCATCAAAATCCAGTTTAGTCGAGCAGATAAGAGCCAGCTAAAAATGACTATTACTAGTATACCCCCGGTGTCGGTTGGAAACAGACCGATTGGTCAAGAGGAGGAGGGGGAGAGGAGGAAGAATGAGGAAGAAAGAGGGGGAAGCTAAGAGAGGAAGAAGAAGGACACTGGTCTCTCATGCGGATGAAGACGGACGGATTGTCAAAGTTTTTATATGAGTCACGGGAGAAAACCTCCCTTCAGTCAATATTGATAACCTACTCTTTATCTAAAATTAGGCATTTCTCTAAGTCTTTGGTAAGTCATTAGCTAAAAATGTGATGATCATTACAGTCATCGTGTGTGTGAGAGAGTATAGTCGGTTGAGCTTGGTGCTTATAAAATTTTAATTCTCAACTCAAGCACGCCATTGAAGTTGCTCCTTCATCTTCTTCCTCTTTTAGCCCAAAATCATCCTTCTTTTTTCCCCCTAATTTTTAAGGTATGCTTATGACACTCAACAGGAGAGCCTTTTGGTTCCCGTTTTGTTCTCAAAAAAATAAAATAAATAAATGCCACTCAATTGTAAGGGCAAAATGATTGTTGCAAACTTCAACATGTGATTTGCTTCACATATCTTCACTTGTTAGGTGAGCCTGTTAATTTTTCTAAATTTTCCAGTAATTTTGTAGGCAATAATTTTGATAATTTTCAGTCATTTTCAGTAGCAGTAAAAAGTAAATTAGATGCATGAGCAGGGGTATAAAAGTCTTTGGGCACTTCCAATACGACTTAGATATCATGATTTCGAGGCACGGATATTGATACCCACAAAAGTGATAAAGAGGCTCATTAGATTAGTGCATCCATAAAATTGATAAAGACACCCATTAACTTTTTAAAAACGATCAAATTATCACTTATCATCCTTTCCTCTCATGCTGCATCTCCGTCCTCAACCGTTGAACGTCGCTGCTGTCAGGCCCCATTCTTTTATTCCCCCTCTTACCAACCTCCCCCTCATCCAACGCCCTCCCCTCCCTCCACCCTCACTCTCCACCTCCTTCCTCGCTGCCAAAACTGATAGCGAGGACGAGGAGGAAGGAAGGAGGTGGAGATTCTGCACCCCCAAGCCCACACCCTTAGCCCCCTGCCCTCCCCTCCCTCTCCCCCCCAAGCCTTCCCCCATCTGGATTAGTGCACCTGCCCGTCATCGCTCGTGACTGTATTCGGCCATGTGTGGGGAAGGGGGGTTCGCCGCTGCTTGAAGGAAAGGAGAAGGGGAAGGAGAAAATGTAAGGAAGAAGGAGACGACATTTTGGACTTTTTTATGAGGATAGATGTGTCAAAAAAAATAATAGTACACTTGTAATTTTTTGGTGGGTGTCTTAATCAATTTCGTAGGTGCCAATATATGTGCCTACGTGGTCCCTATTTCTAGTGACGTTGCAATATACTTATTAATTAGGATAATATACCTTCTCGCTTACACTTTCACTTTCTCACTTATACTCACATTATTAATTAAACACTTGAAAACTTGTGCAAAACCTACTTACGATTGCAAAAAAGTTTTACAAATCCCACTTATGACTTACAGCAACCAAACAGACCCTAAATACTCTCTCATATTTGTATTCTAGGCCTCAATGAAGTGAAAGAGACCAAGTACTAGATGCGATCAACTGTTAGCTTCACTATGTTATCCCCTCCCCCTCTCCCCCAAGCCCTCCCCCATCCGGACTAGTGCACCCGCCCGTCAACGCTCACGGCTGTGTTCAGTCATGTGTGGGAAAAAGGGGTGGTGGGTGGGGGCACTCGCCGCTACTCAATGAAAAAGAGAAGGAGAAGGAGAAAAGGTGAGGAAAAGGAGAGGATATTTTGGACTTTTTCACGAGGACAACTGTGTCAAAAAAATTAATGGTACACTTGGAATTTGTTGGTGGGTGTCTTAATCAATTTTATGGGTGCCAATATCTGTGCCTACGTTATCCCTAGTTCCCTAGTTCTAACGATGTGGCAATATACTTCTCAATTAAAACAATATACTTTCTCGCTTACACTTTCACATTATCAACCAACTACCGTAGAGGACAACATACTTTCTCACTTATACTTTCACATTATCAATCAAACACTTAAGAACTTGTGTAAAACTTAATTACAACTGTAAAAATATTTTGCAAATCCCACTTATGACTTGCAGCAACCAACAGACCCTAGATACTCCCTCTCATGTTTGTATTGTAGACCAGTGAAGTGAGAAAGACCAGGTATTAGATGCGATCAACTGTTCTAGCCACTGCTTCACTATGTTATCAATGTCAATACAGTACTTGCTCCAAAATCTCCATTGTTGCAGAAGACCAGCAGCCCTCACTTCTCAGATGACTGCCCATTCCCTCAGCCACCGTGTAAATCTCTCTCCTGCGTGGGTGCGCCTTGTCCCTCATTCGGAACTCATGAACAACTCCGTCTAGTTCGATAACACTGCATCCCGGCGTCTTCTTCACCTTCATGTTCTTCATCGCCTTCCTAACCGTCTCTCATCACCCATTCGATTAGCGGAGGCATACATGTTCGACATGAGCACATACGCGCCATCTTCCTTCGGATCCAAGCCCAATAACTTCTCAGTGATCCTCTCGCCGAGAGGGACATTACCATGGACCATGCAAGCCCCTAGGAGAGCCCCCCATATGAATGCATCAGGCTCAATTGGCATCCTATTGACGAACTCTTGCGCCTCTTGCAGAAGCCCCGCTCGGCCTAACATATCAACAACACACCCGTAGTGTTCGATTCGGGGGGTGACCCCATAAACCCTCGCCATGCTCTGGAAATGGTGGAGTCCTACATCAACCAAACCGGCATGGCTACAAGCCGATAATACTCCAACGAATGTGACACCGTTTGGTTTTATGCGCGCCGCTGACATCTCAGAGAAGAGCCGCAAGGCCTCCTCTGTTCGGCCGTGCATGGCCAGTCCTACAATCATAGCGGTGTAGGTGTACACATCTCTTTGAGCCAGCCTCATGAACATACTCGTCGCTTGATCGATTCTCCCACACTTTGCGTACATGTCGACTAGGGCGTTTCCTGTGATCCCATCTGCCTTGATGCCGATCTTATCCATGTAAGAATGAACCCATTCTCCCAATTCAAGGGCCCCAAGATTGGCACACGAGCTGAGAACTCCGACCAGAGTCATGCCATCAGGCTCTAGCCCCTCACATTGCATTCGCCGAAACAGTGATAGAGCCTCTTTGAACTCCCCATTTTGGGCGAGCCCGGAGATCATGGAATTCCAAGAAACAACATTCCTTTCCGGCATCCTTTTGAAGATCTTGTACGCTGACTTAATGTCCCCGCACTTTGCATACATACCCACCAATGCATTCCCAACGAAAACATCGAAATCCACATTACATGCATCAATGTACCTATGCAACTTCCACCCAGCACCAAATCGCCGAGTCCAGAGCAAGCAGAAAGCACGGTCGCCATGATCACCGCATCCGGCATCAAACCTTCATCCATCATCTCTACAAACACCGAGACAGCTTCCTCGGAAAACCCCAACCTCGAGTACCCCGAAATCAGAGTAGTCCAAGAGACCAAATCTCTGTGAGGGAATCTATCAAACAGCTTGCGTGCAAGACCCATTTCTCCACAAACCGAGTACAACCTCATAAGGTTGTTCCTCACATAAGAATCTGATTCAAACCCCCATTTTACAACATGGGCATGGATCAATTCTCCTTCAGAAAAAGCCCGAAAATCCGCAAAACTCTTAATAAGCGAGGGGAACGTAAATTGTTAGGACAAACACCACTGCATAGCAATGAGCGATACACAAACATTGGTCTCAATGTGGGGCTTTTCTTGTTGAGGGAAATGCCGCGGATGACGACATTGTACATTGAAATGGTTGGGACCTCGAGATGGGCCAAGAGGAGCCGGGCATGGGAGATGTCACCGTGAGGGGAGATCGCGCAGAACGAGAGGATCTTGGAGAAGATGAGATGGGTCTGAAGGGATTGGGATTTGAGGACATGGGATTGGATTTGTTTGAGCTCTCGCATGGATTTGCATGAGTTTAGCCTTTGAAGTGTGAGGGATTGTTGTTGATGTTGGGGGGTTGGAGAGGAGAGTGAAGAGGCCATGGGAGGAGAAAAGGCCATGGCTTTCTCTGTCAATGTGATGCAGGGAGATGGAGAGGTTGTCAATTGTTCTAAGAATAATTTCCAGAGCTGCACACACATTTCTATTGTTTAATAGCTCTGGATACTTGTTTATAAAAGCTTTTTGTAAGTTAAGAAAAAGAAAATAACCATTAAATAAAATAAAAAAGCTTTGGCCGAAGAGTTCGAATCTCTCAGGCGACGTTTAGCTCTCTCTCTGTTTTTTTTTTTTGGATCTCTTTCTCCAGTGAACTGAAAACAATGGAGCTTGCTTTATTTGAAATTTACACAGAAAACCCATTGTTTGTACACTCTTATACTAGATTAAGATTCGCCCAGAACCTGTTCGAAGAAATGCTCCCACTAAATTACATGCAATTTCAGATCATTCTCCTCTTGCCTTTGCCGCATTCATTTTAAGGTACACTCAAAGTCTAAAATCCTTTTGATATTGCAGAGATACAATTAGCGCCAGGCAGCTTATAAAGACTTTGATTTATTGAATTTAATCAGCTTATTATATGAATTCAATTTAATCAGCTTTCACTCCTTCAGTTGATACAATGAAAAGAAACCTGTTCTGGTCTGCAGAAATTATGCACCATACTGAGTGCTAAGTACTGCTAGTAACTAAAAACAGAAAACTCTTCCCACATATTTCACAATAAAAGCATTGAGATTTGAGACACTCCAGTTTTTCGAGCAAAAAATTTCAAAAAATTCCCCCCCCCACACACAAAAAAAAAAATAGAGAGCAGCATTACATAGCCAGAACAAACCGAAAATTTCAGCAATTTTTCAGCTGCTTTCTAAGGATGACGAGGTACCATCATTCCATACTCATCGATCGTAAATGCTTTGTCGCCGCCGGGGAAGCAGTGCTCCACAGCGGAGCCAGAGTGCCCAGCTCGACGTCTATGCAGAACCCATCCCCTTCCTGCAGCATTTGGGAGGGCTCACCATTGCAGTAATCTTTGTCTCCTGCAGCAGCAGCAGCAGCAGAGAATGACGCCCCAGGATCCCACGCTGGCTGCATCTGAACCATCGTCATGTTCGACTCTGATCCTGCTTCTTCTTGGTCCTCGACCACCCTCTGCCTTTTCGCAGCCCTCGAATTCTCCTCCCCTCCTCCTTCTTGATTCCCAGCCCCACCCTTGTGGTAGATCCTGCACAGAGCTAAATCAACAAACTTCTTGTCGCCCGACTCAATGCGGTACTCGTGCATCAACCAGTTAGTATTCTCCTTCTCCCTACTCCCCCCCTTCACGCACTTAAACTTCAGCTGCATTTTGTGCCCGATCACCTCATCCCCGGCCTCACTCATCACCAGAGTGTCTCTCGCACGGCCGTCCCACAACCCCGACCCCCCGGCAACGGAGCGGCTCACCCTCCGAGAGCCAGGCCCACCGGCGGGATGCCGAGGCGTGAAGAAATACATCTCGGTCTCGTCCTTGCGACAGACGAAGGAGTGGCCATGTTTAGCGAACAGGTCCTGTGGCTCGTACTCGTACACGTCTGCTTCACCGATCAGGCAGCTCGGCGGAGATATGCCGGCCAGCCTACGACGGAGGTAGAAGTCGACCAGCTCCACGTCGGTGGGCTGGAATTTTACGCCCTCGGGGAGGAAAAACGGTGGTGACGCTGCGGCCTCTCCTCCTCCTCCGTCCATTGTGACTGAAAAGTCTCGGCCGTCAACAAAGGAGGGAGGAGAACAAATTAGTTGAGATCTCAGTGCAACGCAATGACTCTGAAGCTGAGAGTATATATAGAGGATTCAGGATTGTTTCCGAATTCGAATCCTGTTAGTGTTTGGACCGCGCTCTCTATTAGGAAACCATGTCGACGTTACAAATAATAAGAATCCTATTAGGAAACTGTAGATACCAATATGCAAACTAAAACTCTTTTTTTTTTTATGTGTTAAATTTTTTTATTTTTATTTTTAATCATTTCGTTTTAAGAAAAATAAAGGAATAAAGTGTTTGGAGATTATTCTCATCTAACTTCAAGTTTAAGAGACTAATGTGTTCAAATGATTGAACATGGCTCTTTACTCATGTTTTATGCGTGCATGAGATTGGTTTATTATACGTATAATATTAAGTAGTTCATTCAAATTTTATTATCAATACCAGAAATTTGATTTCTAATACAACAACAGTTGAGACAACAATCAGAACAAATAATTAGCTAACAGGAATTGCTTTCTGGTTATTTGCTAATGAGAATATTGAAAACACAAGTGCTTTTCAAGCAACAAAATTTAACAAACTCTAATAAGAACATAAAGAGCAGGGGGGGGCAAAAATAAAGAACCACACAGAATTCTCTAACTCTTTCAGAAATTTAAGCTTTCTAATTCTTCGAACGAGTCATCACAAAGGGGATAGCTGTAGGGAGAGAGAAGATAAAATGTATGATGAACTGATGGAGTTTTTCTCAAACTCATCATCAGGGAGCATAGTTTTTTTTCAACATTTGATGATAAAGATTTGTCAATGCAAAACTTTCATGGTCCTCAAACTCTTCTCGTGCACCTCCCCAAGGCCGTGGAGGGGGTGCTAGTATCCAACGAGGCTCGATTTCTCGACATCTAACAACAATAACAAGCATACAATTTAGTACACACACATGCATATACATACATATTTGTTCACTTGTGTGTAGTTTCTTCTTCTTCTTCCCCTACATCGAAGTTCGTCAAACAGCCTTTTGTAGCAAAAATGCTTGCAGTCTCCTGGCCTGATCAGTTGCACGCAGTCATCAATGCCTATGGAAACAGTAGTAGAAGGGGGAAAGATTTTAACATATAAAACCACAATAATCATGTTATCATTTCAAGCATGTTTTTTCTAGTTGTAGAATATATTTTACTTTAGGGTTTTTCTCATGCTTACCCTCCACATCTTCCTTATTTAGAAAAATACTTCTAATTTTTCATATTGTTAATTTATCCTCCAAAAGTCTTGGGGTTCATAAATCTACCTCGTATGTTAGTTTTTGGATGGAGAAGAGCAAAAATGCCCGTTATGCGCTGAACACCCTCATTTTGCTATTAAAACATTTCAACAAAAAGATTATAAAAGGAAAAATTAAGGGAAAAAAATTATTTCACCACCTCCTCTTGCTTCATCTCTTATCTTCTCCATTGGTTCTTCGTTTATGTTCTTCTTATTTTCTTGTCGATTTCTTCTTCTTTTTTCTTCATCTTTAGTATCTTACTCTTCCACAAATCTCAAACACAACTAAATGTTGAAAATTTGCCTTAATTTCAAGTAAAGGATGATGATCCAAGAAGATTCAAATGAATTGGAGAGCAAAGAAGACTTGAAAGAGAAGCAAATTTAGAAAATAAGATGGTTGTCGACCGCACAGCAAGGACTGTCAAAATGCCTTATTGACAGTGTAGGGGGCCGGAAAGTTTGGTGGTCGGAGAAAGTGGTTTTAGCTGTAAAAGATTTCCTTGATTCAAGCGAAACGATTACAACCAAAAGAACTACTCTTCCCTCTTTTCCAGTTACAAGGGAGGGAGGATGTCTGAATCTTCCCTTTGTTTAATGCTGGGTTCTTCGTGTGGCGATGGAGAGTGAATCTTGTTCTCCGTTGACCAGATGACCGTCCTAGACCGTCGGGGGTCTTCTCTTCGGTCGGTAGAAAGAGTAACTCAGCTCCGTCTACCAAAACTCTCAAAGAGGAGGTAGGCGAAGAGCAGCTAGTACTCAGTAAGCTCGCTGAAGAGTCGTGCTTCTCTCTTGATGATCCTCCTGCCTGGATTCGATCGATTTTTGATGATGCCTTATCTCAAAGCTCTCTCTCTTCAAAACTCCAATCTTCTGCCCAAGCTTCGATCTTCTCAAGGTTCTCTCCCTTCTCCCAAAAAACTCCGATCCTCTCTTCATAGCAAACAAGGCTATTTATAGGGATCTCAGGGGGTGAAGGTGCCTCCTGAAAACGCTCCCGAATGAGGGGCCACTACCCGCTACATGCGCGGTGACTGGCCCCGCAATCAGGGCAGTTGCAACTGAGACGCGGGCGTTGGGCCGAACGCGCCTTGAAGTTTGAGACGCGGGCGTCGAGCCAAACGCGCCTTGAAGTCTGAGACGCGGGCTTCGGGCCTTCACGTCTGGATGCTGAGGCGCGGGCGTCGGGCCGACGCGCCTTGATGCTGAGACGCGGGCTTCGGGCCGACGCGTCTGAACGTTGAGACGCGGGTGTAGAGCCAACGCGTCTTAATGCTGAGACGCGAGCATCGATTCCTCGCGTCTAGAGCTTGAGACTCTGCTTCCTTAATGG
The DNA here is from genome assembly GCA_038442645.1 of Agave tequilana. Classification (NCBI taxonomy): domain Eukaryota; kingdom Viridiplantae; phylum Streptophyta; class Magnoliopsida; order Asparagales; family Asparagaceae; genus Agave; species Agave tequilana. The sequence continues at coordinate 113,029 of JAVJIF010004184.1, forward strand.
CTGGTCTGTTAGTCATTTTTAGACAGCCTACAGACAGTAACAGAGAAGGCAAATATCTCAGATTTTTGACAGGCCTTTCAGGCCTATTGGCGGGCCTGGAAGGATGTCGAAAGCCCACTGTCGAGACCAGATTACCATTTTCTTTCTTTTTTGGCACGTTCAGGTTTTTTTTTTGGTGGAGTTTGAATAGGAATCAGTTCATATTAATGAAGACTTATTTCTAAAGTTTAAGGGGTTAGAATTCTTCTAGATTAAGAAAATCAGCTTATATAAGAACTGATCAAGTTCTTCAAACATCTGATGATCAATATCATCTCATAGTTTGAATAGAGTTTGTATTGTGAAACTCCATAATAAAAATTATTACCTAGTTTATTGTAACACGAAGTGAAGAAGAAGGTAAGAAAAAGAGAAAGGAATGTGACAGTTCATAGAGAGAAGATACACTCTTGTAATCTTATGAGATTCAATGGGAAGGTAAATACTCATATGAGAATGGGAAAGGTTAGATCTTTTGTATCAAGTTTATTAATAAAACTCTCTTATGTTCTCTTTCCGTGGACGTAGGCCAAGTTTGAGTTGAATCACGTTAAATCCTCGTGTTTTTTCTATTTTTTTGTCTTGGTATTACTAGTTTACTCTCTAATGATTTTTTTTTACAAGTATTATTTATTGCCACGAATTCGTAACATCGATTACGGTCTTGAGTGTGCACAATAGTTATTGTCGTAATTCGATTATTAGTCTCAACAATTGATATTATAGTTGTCGTATCACAACCCTAAACCCATCAACTTTCTCCTAAATCCCATCAAACATTCTTCTTTCATCTCCATCTTCATCATCCTTTCCTTCAACAAATCCTCAAACACAACACCAAACCCATGATTCACCTCTTACATGCTATCAAATCATCTTCATTCATTTTAATTACCATCACCCTCCTCTTCCTCAAATTTTCAGACACTACTAAAATAAGTAGTGTACGATCATGTTCCTCGTTGGACCATCCATACAATTATGATCAGAATCCACACGAATGACATAGGTGACAACTGACAAATAAAGGGCTTTCCTTGTGGATCATGCATCGTATGAGGATGGTGTAAATTGTTTTATCCAATGCATAAGGATTATGCATTGTCTTGATGATGTGTGCTGCAATATCATCAATCTTCATTGATTCTTATGAATCTTTTTGTAAGTTCATGAATTAGTGTAACAAAAATTGATGATCAAATGGAAAGTCTAACGTGAATAAAAGGATGTTTTCTAGGTTACAAGAATGTTGTTAGAATATGCATGAATAGATCAGCAAAAGGGTTTTTAAATAGTATGGTTGTTACCAACCCTTGGTAATGGAATTTAAGTAAAGATCAAATGAAAATGATGTGGTGCTGGATGCACTTGTGTGGACCAAATATGTGATAACTGTAGTGCAAAAGTATCTGCAAGGGTCTTGGTTATGTAAGTAGGGACAGAGATTAGTGATCTAACATACGAGGCTTATTGTTTCCATATAATTTAATGAGTGTTTTTCCTGATTTCTTCTCGGGCAAACGAGAAGTTTGCCCAAATGTTGTACGTTCTTTCTTTGTTTTGTAATAGTTCATATTGTTTGTGTGACAACCAATTGTATGTTCTGATATGTTTAACTTTCTGCCACCATAAAGGCAATATGAAAGTTGGGGCACTTCTTGTTATGTTTCTGATATGTCATCTTGAAACTGTTCTTACATGCTGATATGTGATATGGATTTGATGGCTAGACATTAATAAACTTCCTTATGAAAATCGTTAGCAAACGGATGTTATTAAGAAGGGACATTACATATGTAGGGATGGATGTTACACACTTAAGTCACACATTAATCACAATAACAAGCACACAAAGCCACACGCATGCACGCATATATTTTTTCACAGATAACGCTTGAGATAGTCCTTCACTCGGGTGTACTTAACTTCTGGATACAACTTAGATGCCTCTTCTCCTTCTTCCCCTATATCAAAGTTCGTCAAGCAGCCCTCGTAGCAGACATGGTAGTAGTGTCCCAACCCCACCTGTTGCGCATAGTCATCTAGACCTGGAAACAGTGTAAAAAGAGGACAAAAGATGTAAAATAACCGCAATAATGCAATATTCAAGTGAATATCTTCAAGCATGAATTTTCTTGCTATTAAAAAAAAAAAGTGTTTTAACTACGGTAGTAGAAGCTGCACGCATAGCTTCCTTTTACCTTTTATGATGGAGAGAAAATCTTCCCCTGAAACACTCGTCTTATCTAGTTCTTTGCCATAAGCTTCTCCCATGCCTCGACCACCTCTGTTTGGGAAAGGACGTTCTCTGGTGGCCGAAGGTAAAGAGTTTTGTTCAGCGTGCGAGGATCATCAATCGTCTTGATGGTGTACGCCGCAATGTCATCCTCTTCAACATAAACAGCTGCAAAACAAGAAAAGAATGCAATCATACACAATGCGTGCATTAACAATATTACTATGAGGAGGAAGAATACTAGGCAATACCCTTCACATTGCCATCTCCATGCAAGAGCACACTCTCTCTTGAGGGGACGATCTTGCCGGGCTGGCAAAGCCCGCCGACAAAATATCCGGCAAAGCAGCCGGCGGAGACGTAAGTGTGTGGAATGCCGGCGTCCTGGATTGCCTGCCTCACGACCATCTTGTCATCGAAAGTCACCCTTCCTGGTGCTAATGCATGTGGCATCCTTGCAGCATCTATTCCAAACTCTGATGGCAAGAATCGCTGCAACAAGTTTTCTTGTTTCAATTTCTGTGACTTGAAATTTTTTTTTTACCTTTCCATCAATTTGTTGTTATCGCATCGATTAGTTTTATCGCTGTATATATTTTGTTTTAACTGACATTTCATTGTTCATCTTCTTACCTGTTCATTTTTTTTCCCATCCTCAATTGGTAGTGATTGCATCAATTCATCATATGTTTTGGGGTGGGTGGAGGTCTTTTGAGCTGAGAAAATGATTCTAACTTCAATGTCCAGTTTCTCCTTTTGGTATATCAAAATCAATTTTTTGTTCAGAAGGCACATCAAGATCAAATTTTGACAAAATTGCTATTTTGGGGAGAAGATCCTCAGAATATATTTCCTTTTCTTTCTTCTTTTATTTCTTTCATTTTTTCCCCCTGTTCTTTTTTTTAAGGTGAAACAGGGAAGTACAGTCCATATTTCATCAAAACATGAAACTGTCCTGTTTAAGCTTTCATACTAAGTTGGTGAGCAAGTTATATTGATTATATTGACTGCAGTGTATATCATACATCACACCATGGATAGTGATCATATTGACTGCAGTGTATATCATACATCACCATGAATCCATGAACACCAATCTTGTTACCTTGATGTTTCCAGCTTCTTTGATGGCGTCGACGAGCTTGAGCTGGAGGAGGATCTGGTGGCTCCGAATGTGCACACCGGATATGGTGCATATCACCACATCCACCAGCTTGACGGCGTCCACCAAGCTCTGGTGGTCACTGAAGGAGCCCTGAACGAGCCGAGCCCCTCGCTCCTTGAACGAGAGCAGCGTCTGGACCTTCTCGATGTCCACCCCGATCTCTCTCCGGTAGAGGACGTATGTCGGGTGGCCGTTGGCCAGGCTTGCCTTCACAATCCTCTGCCCCAGGTATCCAGTCCCCCCAACAACAAGAACCTTGCTCTTTCCCATTGATATGCCTCTCTGTTTTCTCTCAACTCTTGGTTTGCTTTGAATTTAGGTGTGCAATGTTGCTCCTTATGTAGACAATAAGTCTAGGGTTTGGCTTGCTTGTCTTGCACATGTGCCTTGAGGGTTGGTGAGAGTGGAGACTTGTAAGGATGCATGTGTGAAGAAAACTAGGTTTTTGGATGCCAAGATTGCTAGCAATACCTGGATTTCTTGGAGAACAGCCGGTGATGATGTATGTGGGCCAGAGATGTAAGAACTTAGTTGTTAATTAGTTAGACTTAGTCTACACCACACAAGCTAGAGTGGATGCTTTAATGGGCCGGGCCGGACCGTCTTGGGCCTGTGAAGCTTCGATCAAATGTGCCCGTCTTTTGTTTGGGCCGCCGTATGTCGTGGGCCAATCATACTTTGTACTTGGTACAATGTGATAGCGAGTCGCACGTGGGCAAAAGAGACTGAATTACATAAAACTACTATCATGAACTTAAAATTGATCTGTTTTTTCACAAACCATGGTCCATGTGATGGGCATGTTATGAATTGGCGGTTTGTATCCTGTAGAAGATCCTTGAGAAGGAAAAGGCTGGAGCTCTCTTGTATTCAAAGAGGCTGCTAGTCATTGTAATCTTCTTCCAAGTAAATTAATCTCTCTTCTGATTGCCTCGAGGACGTAGGCGTTGAGGCCGAACCTCGTTAAATTAGTTGTTTGCGTGTGTTCTTTTCTCCGGTGATTGTTTTGTGCTGTTTTGTGATAGTTCTCTGTGCTTGGGAGATTTGTGAGATCCTCATCAGGTTGTTGTCACCGGCACAACACACAAGCCTTCCCCCATCTGGATTAGTGCACCTGCCAGTCATTGCTCGTGGCTGTATTCGGCCATGTGTGGGGAAGAAGGGGGGTTCGCCACTGCTTGAAGGAAAGGAGAAGGAGAAGGAGAAAATGTAAGGAAAAAGGAGAGGGAATTTTGGACTTTTTCATGAGGATAGATGTGTCAAAAAAAATAATGGTACACTTGTAATTTTTTGGTGGGTGTCTTAATCAATTTAGTAGGTGCCAATATTGTGCCTACGTTGTCCCTATTTCTAGTGACGTGGCAACATACTTCTTAATTAGGAGAATATACCTTCTCGCTTACACTTTCACTTTCTCACTTATACTTTCACATTATTAATCAAACACTTGAAAACTTGTGCAAAACCTACTTACGATTGCAAAAAAGTTTTACAAATCCCACTTATGACTTGCAGCAACCAAACAGACCCTAAATACTCTCTCATATTTGTATTCTAGGCCTCAGTGAAGTGAAAGAGACCAAGTACTAGATGCGATCAATTGTTAGCTTCATTATGTTATCTCCTCCCCCTTTCCCCCAAGCCCTCCCCCATCCGGATTAGTGCACCCACCCGTCAACGCTCACGGCTGTGTTCAGTCATGTGTGAGAAAAAGGGGTGGTGGTTGGGGGCACTCGCCGCTGCTCAATGAAAAGGAGGAGAAGGAGAGAAGGTGAGGAAAATGAGAGGTATTTTGGACTTTTTCACGAGGACAACTGTGTCAAAAAAAAAAAATAATGGTACACTTGGAATTTTTTAGTGGTGTCTTAATCAATTTTATGAGTGCCAATATTTATGCCTACGTTGTCCCTAGTTCTAGCGATATGGCAATATACTTCTCAATTAAAACAATATACTTTCTCGCTTACACTTTCACATTATCAACCAAATACCGTAGAGGACAACATACTTTCTCACTTATACTTTCACATTATCAATCAAACACTTGAGAACTTGTATAAAACTTACTTACAACTGTAAAAAAGTTTTGTAAATCCCACTTCTGACTTGCAGCAACCAAACTGACCCTAAATGCTCCCTCTCACATTTGTATTGTAGACCAGTGAAGTGAGAAAGACCAAGTACTAGATGTGATCAACTGTTCTGGCCACTGCTCCACTTTGTTATCAATGTCAATACAGTACTTGCTCCAAATCTCCATTGTTGCAGAAGACCTGCAGCCCTCACTTCTCAGATGACTGGCCATTCCCTCAGCCACCGTGTAAATCTCTCCCCTGCGCAGGTGCGCCTTGTCCCTCATTCGGAACTCATGAACAACTCCGTCTAGTTCGATAACACTGCATCCCGGCGTCTTCTTCACCTTCATGTTCTTCATCGCCTTCCTAACCCGTCTCTCATCACCCATTCGATTAGCGGAGGCATACATGTTCGACATGAGCACATACGCGCCATCTTCCTTCGGATCCAAGCCCAATAACTTCTCAGTGATCCTCTCGCCGAGAGGGACATTACCATGGACCATGCAAGCCCCTAGGAGAGCCCCCCATATGAATGCATCAGGCTCAATTGGCATCGTATTGACGAACTCTTGCGCCTCTTGCAGAAGCCCCGCTCGGCCTAACATATCAACAACACACCCGTAGTGTTCGATTCGGGGGGTGACCCCATAAACCCTCGCCATGCTCTGGAAATGGTGGAGTCCTACATCAACCAAACCGGCATGGCTACAAGCCGATAATACTCCAACGAATGTGACACCGTTTGGTTTTATGCGTGCCGCTGACATCTCAGAGAAGAGCCTCAAGGCCTCCTCTGTTCGGCCGTGCATGGCCAGTCCAACAATCATAGCGGTGTAGGTGTACACATCTCTTTGAGCCAGCCTCATGAACATACTCGTCGCTTGATCGATTCTCCCACACTTTGCGTACATGTCGACTAGGGCGTTTCCTGTGATCCCATCTGCCTTGATACCGAGCTTATCCATGTAAGAATGAACCCATTCTCCCAATTCAAGGGCCCCAAGATTGGCACACGAGCTGAGAACTCCGACCAGAGTCATGCCATCAGGCTCTAGCCCCTCACATTGCATTCGCCGAAACAGTGATAGAGCCTCTTTGAACTCCCCATTTTGGGCGAGCCCGGAGATCATGGAATTCCAAGAAACAACATTCTTTCCGGCATCCTTTTGAAGATCTTGTACGCTGACTTAATGTCCCCGCACTTTGCATACATACCCACCAATGCATTCCCAACGAAAACATCGAAATCCACATTACATGCATCAATGTACCTATGCAACTTCCCACCCAGCACCAAATCGCCGAGTCCAGAGCAAGCAGAAAGCACGGTCGCCATGATCACCGCATCCGGCATCAAACCTTCATCCATCATCTCTACAAACACCGAGACAGCTTCCTCGGAAACCCCAACCTCGAGTACCCCGAAATCAGAGTAGTCCAAGAGACCAAATCTCTGTGAGGGAATCTATCAAACAGCTTGCGTGCAAGACCCATTTCTCCACAAACCGAGTACAACCTCATAAGGTTGTTCCTCACATAAGAATCTGATTCAACCCCCATTTTACAACATGGGCATGGATCAATTCTCCTTCAGAAAAAGCCCGAAAATCCGCAAAACTCTTAATAAGCGAGGGGAACGTAAAATTGTTAGGACAAACACCACTGCATAGCAATGAGCGATACACAAACATTGGTCTCAATGTGGGGCTTTTCTTGTTGAGGGAAATGCCGCGGATGACGACATTGTACATTGAAATGGTTGGGACCTCGAGATGGGCCAAGAGGAGCCGGGCATGGGAGATGTCACCGTGAGGGGAGATCGCGCAGAACGAGAGGATCTTGGAGAAGATGAGATGGGTCTGAAGGGATTGGGATTTGAGGACATGGGATTGGATTTGTTTGAGCTCTCGCATGGATTTGCATGAGTTTAGCCATTGAAGTGTGAGGGATTGTTTTTGATGTTGGGGGTTGGAGAGGAGAGTGAAGAGGCCATGGGAGGAGAAAAGGCCATGGCTTTCTCTGTCAATGTGATGCAGGGAGATGGAGAGGTTGTCAATTGGGTATTTAGAACGGTAATAACTAACAACTGTTTTTTTTTTTTGATCTCTTTCTCCAGTGAACTGAAAACAATGGAGCTTGCTTTATTTGAAATTTACACAGAAAACCCATTGTTTGTCCACTCTTATACTAGATTAAGATTCGCCCAGAACCTGTTCGAAGAAATGCTCCCACTAAATTACATGCAATTTCAGATCATTCTCCTCTTGCCTTTGCCGCATTCATTTTAAGGTACACTCAAAGTCTAAAATCCTTTTGATATTGCAGAGATACAATTAGCGCCAGGCAGCTTATAAAGACTTTGATTTATTGAATTTAATCAGCTTATTATATGAATTCAATTTAATCAGCTTTCACTCCTTCAGTTGATACAATGAAAAGAAACCTGTTCTGGTCTGCAGAAATTATGCACCATACTGAGTGCTAAGTACTGCTAGTAACTAAAAACAGAAAACTCTTCCCACATATTTCACAATAAAAGCATTGAGATTTGAGACACTCCAGTTTTTCGAGCAAAAAATTTCAAAAAATTCCCCCCCCCACACACAAAAAAAAAATAGAGAGCAGCATTACATAGCCAGAACAAACCGAAAATTTCAGCAATTTTTCAGCTGCTTTCTAAGGATGACGAGGTACCATCATTCCATACTCATCGATCGTAAATGCTTTGTCGCCGCCGGGAAGCAGTGCTCCCACAGCGGAGCCAGAGTGCCCAGCTCGACGTCTATGCAGAACCCATCCCCTTCCTGCAGCATTTGGGAGGGCTCACCATTGCAGTAATCTTTGTCTCCTGCAGCAGCAGCAGCAGCAGCAGCAGAGAATGACGCCCCAGGATCCCACGCTGGCTGCATCTGAACCATCGTCATGTTCGACTCTGATCCTGCTTCTTCTTGGTCCTCGACCACCCTCTGCCTTTTCGCAGCCCTCGAATTCTCCTCCCTCCTCCTTCTTGATTCCCAGCCCCACCCTTGTGGTAGATCCTGTTGGAATTGAAGAATATAAAAGCTGAATCTTCGAGATGAATTATGGCGAGATCCGTTGATCAAATCAACCGGATGATGGTTGGAGTGTGTTCTCCTTCCATTTGTGATGAACGTGGTATATTTACATGTTCAATTCCGACTTCGAATGAATGAGATATTCAAGTCCAAAGATTGCCTAATTCAAAGCCAAAAGGGACTAAATTTAGCTACAAGCATTTAGTCCCACATTGGCCATGTGATGGAAGTATATGGGTATAAATAGAGAAAAAATGAGACCAAAGGGTGTGCCCTTTGGGTACTTGGAGTTTTCGCGCGCGAATTGGAGGGAACTATACTCGTACATGCGTACGTACACGCACGCGCCGCCGCCGGTGCCGGTGCCGGTGCCGGGCCTGGGCCCGGGTCCGGGTCCGGGTCCGCGGGCTCGGGCTCCGTGGTCCGTGGTCTGATCTGAGTTCCCTACCTGGTTCTCTTTTTGAATCAGGGGCCGTTAATCCAACCCGCCCGCGGAAGGATTCGAAAACTCCAACGGGTGTCCGCCCGCGCGAACGGATCCGACCGTTCGCCAACCGCTGTCGGAAAACCGACAGAGCGGTTGGTCGGTTGCGACGGTTCTGTCCGAACCGTCGCAACTGTTGGGAATTGACGGACGAGAATACCCCTCCGGAGCGCTATAAAAAGCGCCCCAGGGGTTCATTCTCAAACACACCAAATCTGAGATTTCTCTCTCTCTCTAAAAGTTCTGACTTCGGTTCTGAACTGGGCTCCAGCGAAGTGGGAATCCACGACTTCCAGAGCGACTTCCAACGAAGTGGGAATCCGCGACTTCCAAGTGAAGTGGGAATCCAAAGCGACTTCCTAAAGGAGATTCTGTCAAAATTCTTCAACCTTCCTACGTCCTCAACAGTGGGTGTTCCTCCAAAAGAGTAAGACAAATATTCATTTGAAATTTGTCGTTATACCGCTGTTTTGCTAATCCTGTGTAGGTACTGGTTGACTACGGTTCGACCGTACGGTAATTTGGTAGTGCTATCCAAATACCGTGAAGAAGTGTTGTATCTTGGGAGACCAGCGTCCATTATCCCGTTAGCACCAGTGCGGGGGACGTAATTGTCTTAAGGAGATTCGCTGTAAGCGTACCTCACTTCAATTACTGTATAAGTGGACTAAGTCCTTTATACAGGGGATATACTTTACAGTATATCGAGATTGACTTAGATTCAGTCTAAGTGAAACTGTATAAGTGGATTAAATCCTTTATACAGGGGATATACTTTACAGTATATTGTGACTGACTTGGATTCAGTCTAATTGGTGCTTAAACCAAGGAAGGAAATTGAAAGGTGGTTCTTAATTAAGGTACGTTCTATTGAACGGAAAACCTCCCACCTGATATTTGCCGACCTGGCCAATTAGATTGTTGATATCTCAGTGATCTTGATAAGTTGTCAGATTGATTCTTGTTAAGCAGAATACCCAACAATCTTAAGACAATTACAGTTTCTTACTTCTGTTCTGCTTGAACTTACAGAAGATGTCTGAGACTAATCAAGATAGCTCAAGTAAGGCACCAAACATGCTACAAGCATTGATGCCTACTCCACTTCCTAACCCGAAGCCGGAGAAGTCAGGAAAATTTGATGGCACAGAATTCAAGAGGTGGCAACAGAAGATGCTCTTCTACTTGACCACTCTTCATCTGGCCAGATTCCTGGAAGAAGATCCACCAGAGCCTGCAACTGATGCATGGACTCAATGTGACTTCCTTTGCCGAAATTATGTTTTAAATGGACTGGATGACTCTATTTACAATGTCTACAGTCCTATCACAACGGCAAAGAAGTTATGGATCAGTCTTGACAAGAAGTACAAGACTGAGGATGCTGGTACCAAGAAGTTCGTCGTTGGACGATTTCTGGAGTACAAAATGGTGGACAGCAAGACTGTAATCAGTCAGGTGCAAGAGTTCCAACTTATCTTGCATGAGATAGAAGCCGAAGGTATGATCCTACCTGAAAATTTTCAGGTTGCTACTATCGTGGAGAAACTCCCACCTGCGTGGAGAGATTTCAAGAACTACCTTAAGCACAAGCGAAAGGAGTTGAAGTTGGAGGATCTCATTGTGAGGCTTCGTATTGAGGAGGACAACAGAAAGTCCGAGAAAAGGAGTAGTAAGAACTCCTACGAAGCAAAAGCAAATGTGATCGAGGACTCAAAGGGGAAAGCATCTACTTCCAAAAGCTTGAAGAGGAAGAAGCCTTCCCAGGGGTACAAAGGCAAGGCTCAAGACGGCAGAACCATGCGCTTCAAAGGGACCTGTTACATCTGCAACAAAGAAGGTCACAAAGCAGATGAATGCCGCAGCCGTCAAAAGAAGAACAAGAAAAGCCACCCACAGGCCAACATGACCAACCATGAATCACCAAGTCTTTCTGCTGTGGTGTCAGAAGTAAATCTGACAACCAATAACAAAGACTGGTGGGTAGACACGGGAGCTACCAGGCACATCTGCTCGGAGAAATTGTTATTCTCAGAATATCAAAAGCTAGAGCAAGATGAGCAATTATTCATGGGTAATTCAGCTTCCTCAAAGGTTGAAGGAAAGGGCAAGGTCATCCTAAAGTGGACATCGGGCAAAGAGCTTACTCTTAACGATGTCCTTCATGTTCCAGACATCCGAAAGAACCTGATTTCCGGATCTATACTTAGTAAGAAAGGATTTAGAATTGTATTTGAATCTGACAAATTTGTACTTACTAAGGGAGGGATGTATGTGGGAAAGGGCTATCTTGTTGATGGACTTTTTAAAGCCAATGTTGCAGTGGTTGATAAAAAGTCCGTGTATTTGTACCCAAAGCTAATAAAAGGAAAATCTTCTGTTTATTTGCTTGAGTCTCCTATTCTGTGGCATGCTAGATTAGGGCATGTAAATTACAAGTCTTTGAAAAACTTGTCTAATCTGGGATATATTCCTAAACTCAACTTGGAAGAAATTCGCAAGTGTGAGGTTTGTGTTGAAGCCAAGTTGGCTAAAAATTCATTTCACTCAATAGATCGAAATACAGAACCTTTAGGGTTAATTCATAGCGATCTATGTGACTTGAAGTTTATGCCAACTAGAGGCGGTAAAAAGTATTTCATTACTTTTATCGATGACTGTACAAGATACTGTTATGTGTATCTTTTGAACAGTAAGGATGAGGCAATAAATATGTTTACAACATATAAAGCCAAAGTTGAGAATCAACTCAACAAGAAAATCAAGATTCTAAAATCCGATAGAGGCGGAGAATATGAATCAAATGATTTTAGTGAGTTATGTGCTAGTTTTGGTATAATACATCAAACTACAGCACCATACACTCCTCAGCAGAATGGAATTGCTGAACGGAAGAACAGAACTTTAAAGGAGATGGTTAACTCCATGCTCGTAAGTTCTGGAGCTCCGCAGAACTTGTGGGGGAAGCTCTATTAACTGCAAATCATATTCTAAATAGAGTACCCCACAAGAAACTTGGTCTTATACCATTCGAGTTATGGCATGGAAGGACACCTTCCTACCATTACCTCAAAATGTGGGGGTGCCTTGCAAAGGTGCTGGCACCATTACCCAAAAGACTAAGTTGGGAGCAAAAACTATAGACTGCATATTCATAGGCTATGCCTTGAATAGTAGTGCCTATAGGTTTCTGGTTCATAAATCAGAAATACCAGATATTCATGTAAACATGATTATCGAATCTCGAGATGCTGTGTTCTTTGAAGATATCTTTCCGTACAAACGGGAAGCAGATAAGACTTCTGGGAAAAGAACACACGAGATGGCGTTCAGGGACGAAAGCCCCGAGGAACCAATTGTAAATGCGGAAATTGAACCAAGAAGAAGTCAGAGATCTAGAATCTCAAAATCTTTTGGTCCAGATTTCATAGCATACGCTATTGAGAGCGAGCCTCAAACATTTAAAGAGGCTATGTCAAACCCAGAAGCACAAATGTGGAAAGAAGCTATAAATAGCGAAATAGAATCCATACTAAGTAATCATACTTGGGAATTGGTAAACTTGCCTCCTGGAAGTAAACCAATTGGGTGTAAGTGGATTTTCAAACGAAAATTAAAACCCGATGGATCTATCGATAAGTACAAGGCTAGATTAGTAGCCAAGGGTTATCGGCAAAAAGAAGGACTTGACTACTTCGATACATATTCACCAGTAACAAGAATAACGTCCATTCGGATGTTGATTGCGATTGCAGTATTGCACAACTTAGATATCCATCAAATGGATGTCAAGACTGCATTCTTAAATGGTGAATTAAATGAAGAAATATATATGGAGCAACCAGAAGGATTTAAAGTCAAGGGCCAAGAACACAAGGTGTGTAAATTGGTAAAATCCTTATACGGTTTAAAGCAGGCTCCAAAACAATGGCATGAGAAATTTGATAGTGTCATGATCAAAGATGGATTCACTATAAATGAATGCGATAAGTGTGTTTACACTAAAACAGTTGGAGATGCATGTATCATTGTTTGTCTTTATGTAGACGACATGTTGATACTTGGGACTAATATTGAGATTATTAAGTCCACTAAAAGAATGTTATCTAACTGTTTTGATATGAAGGATCTGGGAGTTGCTGATGTAATTTTAGGAATTAAAATTACTAGAACACCAGATGGAATCAGTCTATCTCAATCTCACTACGTGGATAAGATGATAGAAAGATTCAAGGATCATGGGATAAAAGAGAATACAAATCCTTTTCTCCCACACGTCCACCTTCATAAGAATACAGGAACTGGAATACGCCAGTTGGAGTATTCTCAGATTATCGGAAGTCTAATGTATTTAATGAATTGCACTAGACCCGATATTGCTTACGCTGTAAGCAAGTTAAGTAGATATACTAGCAACCCTAGTGATCTACATTGGACCGCTTTACTACGAGTATTGGGTTACGTATCACATACCAAGGAATATGCCTTGAGATATGGAAAGTATCCTCCTGTACTGGAAGGATACAGTGATGCTAATTGGATTGCAGATTCTGAGGAATCAAAATCAACTAGCGGATACGTATTTACTCTAGCAGGAGCAGCGGTATCATGGAAATCTTCTAAGCAAACATGTATTGCCCGTTCCACTATGGAATCGGAATTCATAGCCTTAGATAAGGCTGGAGAAGAAGCTGAATGGCTTCGACAATTCTTAGAAGATATACCGTTATGGCAAAAGCCAGTGCCCGCTATATGTATACACTGCGACAATCAAGCAGCTATATCTAGGGCACAAAATGTGATATACAACGGTAAGTCTAGACATATTCGTCGTAGACATAATACCGTGAAGCAGTTGCTCTCAAATGGAATTATCTCTATTGACTTTGTATCGTCAAAGGATAATTTAGCGGATCCGCTTACTAAAGGTTTAAGTGGAGAGCGTATAAACTGCGCATCGAGGGGAATGGGTCTAAAAGCCTAACCTTACCGAGTCAGCTTAATGGAAACCTCACTTAGCGACTGGAGATCCCACGGACTAAGTTCAAGAGGAAAAACTAGTTATGATTGACTCAGCAAGTAAGCACTTGGGAGCTTGACTCCAATCCATTCCAAGGTGCACATAAGTGCTTGTCTACAAGTGGGTTAAGGATAAGCTTAACGCTTTTAATGATGCCTATATCTTGTTTCTAAACAAGTGGAGTAGAGTAGACTACTCTTCATAGGTCCATCACCTATGTGAGTATAGAGTTGGGTCGGCTCTTTGGAAATTTCTATGGAGGCTGTTATTCCCTAAAGATACTCTCTGAAACCAAGAATGTCCAGGGCCAAAACGGACACAACAGAGAACCAAAGTTGATTTGGAAAGTCACTGTGTGAAGCTTATTGACTTGGCTTACACTAACGGCTAACAGTTCAAGACCTAGTTCACTGATTAGCCAGTAGTAAGTCCGATAAAGCTTTCGCTATGGAAGGTTCAAGACCTAGTTCACCTATCCTTATGCAGTTTCTTTTCTAAAGTACCTTACACAATAGAGTCAGTCTCTTTGTGTGTCATTTCCTTGAATTCTTCATTCATTGTGGGGGATTGTTGGAATTGAAGAATATAAAAGCTGAATCTTCGAGATGAATTATGGCGAGATCCGTTGATCAAATCAACCGGATGATGGTTGGAGTGTGTTCTCCTTCCATTTGTGATGAACGTGGTATATTTACATGTTCAATTCCGACTTCGAATGAATGAGATATTCAAGTCCAAAGATTGCCTAATTCAAAGCCAAAAGGGACTAAATTTAGCTACAAGCATTTAGTCCCACATTGGCCATGTGATGGAAGTATATGGGGTATAAATAGAGAAAAAATGAGACCAAAGGGTGTGCCCTTTGGGTACTTGGAGTTTTCGCGCGCGAATTGGAGGGAACTATACTCGTACATGCGTACGTACACGCACGCGCGCCGCCGCTGGCGGCGGCGGCGGCCGCCGGCGGGCCGGGCTCGGGCTCGGGCTCGGGCCTGGGCCTGGGTCCGGGTCCGGGTCCGCGGGCTCGGGCTCGGTGGTCCGTGGTCCGTGGTCTGATCTGAGTTCCCTACCTGGTTCTCTTTTTGAATCAGGGGCCGTTAATCCAACCCGCCCGCGGAAGGATTCGAAAACTCCAACGGGTGTCCGCCCGCGCGAACGGATCCGACCGTTCGCCAACCGCTGTCGGAAAACCGACAGAGCGGTTGGTCGGTTGCGACGGTTCTGTCCGAACCGTCGCAACTGTTGGGAATTGGCGGACGAGAATACCCCTCCGGAGCGCTATAAAAAGCGCCCCAGGGGTTCATTCTCAAACACACCAAATCTGAGATTTCTCTCTCTCTCTAAAAGTTCTGACTTCGGTTCTGAACTGGGCTCCAGCGAAGTGGGAATCCACGACTTCCAGAGCGACTTCCAACGAAGTGGGAATCCGCGACTTCCAAGTGAAGTGGGAATCCAAAGCGACTTCCTAAAGGAGATTCTGTCAAAATTCTTCAACCTTCCTACGTCCTCAACAGTGGGTGTTCCTCCAAAAGAGTAAGACAAATATTCATTTGAAATTTGTCGTTATACCGCTGTTTTGCTAATCCTGTGTAGGTACTGGTTGACTACGGTTCGACCGTACGGTAATTTGGTAGTGCTATCCAAATACCGTGAAGAAGTGTTGTATCTTGGGAGACCAGCGTCCATTATCCCGTTAGCACCAGTGCGGGGGACGTAATTGTCTTAAGGAGATTCGCTGTAAGCGTACCTCACTTCAATTACTGTATAAGTGGACTAAGTCCTTTATACAGGGGATATACTTTACAGTATATCGAGATTGACTTAGATTCAGTCTAAGTGAAACTGTATAAGAGGATTAAATCCTTTATACAGGGGATATACTTTACAGTATATTGTGACTGACTTGGATTCAGTCTAATTGGTGCTTAAACCAAGGAAGGAAATTGAAAGGTGGTTCTTAAATTAAGGTACGTTCTATTGAACGGAAAACCTCCCACCTGATATTTGCCGACCTGGCCAATTAGATTGTTGATATCTCAGTGATCTTGATAAGTTGTCAGATTGATTCTTGTTAAGCAGAATACCCAACAGATCCTGCACAGAGCTAAATCAACAAACTTCTTGTCGCCCGACTCAATGCGATACTCGTGCATCAACCAGTTAGTATTCTCCTTCTCCCTACTCCCCCCCTTCACGCACTTAAACTTCAGCTGCATTTTGTGCCCGATCACCTCATCCCCGGCCTCACTCATCACCAGAGTGTCTCTCGCACGGCCGTCCCACAACCCCGACCCCCCGGCAACGGAGCGGCTGACCCTCCGAGAGCCAGGCCCACCGGCGGGATGCCGAGGCGTGAAGAAATACATCTCGGTCTCGTCCTTGCGACAGACGAAGGAGTGGCCATGTTTAGCGAACAGGTCCTGTGGCTCGTACTCATACACGTCTGCTTCACTGATCAAGCAGCTCGGCGGAGAGATGCCGGCCAGCCTACGACGGAGGTAGAAGTCGACCAGCTCCACGTCGGTGGGCTGGAATTTTACGCCCGCGGGGAGGAAAAACGGTGGTGACGCTGCGGCCTCTCCTCCTCCTCCGTCCATTGTGACTGGGAAGTCTCGGCTGTCAACAAAGGAGGGAGGAGAACAAATTAGTTGAGATCTCAGTGCAACGCAATGACTCTGAAGCTGAGAGTATATATAGAGGATTCAGGATTGTTTCCGAATTCGAATCCTGTTGGTATTTGGACCGCGCTCTCTATTAGGATACCATGTCGACGTTACAAATAATAAGAATCCTATTAGGAAACTGTAGATACCAATATGCAAACTAAAACTCTTTTTTTTTTTTATGTGTTAAATTTTTTTATTTTTATTTTTAATCATTTCGTTTTAAGAAAAATAAAGGAATAAAGTGTTTGGAGATTATTCTCATCTAACTTCAAGTTTAAGAGACTAATGTGTTCAAATGATTGAACATGGCTCTTTACTCATGTTTTATGCATGCATGAGATTGGTTTATTATACGTATTATAATATTAAGTAGTTCATTCAAATTTTATTATCAATACCAGAAATTTGATTTCTAATACAACAACAGTTGAGACAACAATCAGAACAAATAATTAGCTAACAGGAATTGCTTTCTAGTTAATTTGCTAATGAGAATATTGAAAACACAAGTGCTTTTCAAGCAACAAAATTTAACAAACTCTAATAAGAACATAAAGAGCAAGGGGAAAAAAAAAAGAACCACACAGAATTCTCTAACTCTTTCAGAAATTTAAGCTTTCTAGTTCTTCGAACGAGTCATCACAAAGGGGATAGCTGTAGGGAGAGAGAAGATAAAATGTATGATGGACTGATGGAGTTTTTCTCAAACTCATCATCAGGGAGCATAGTTTTTTTTTCAACATTTGATGATAAAGATTTGTCAATGCAAAACTTTCATGGTCCTCAAACTCTTCTCGTGCACCTCCCCAAGGCCGTGGAGGGGTGCTACTATCCAACGAGGTTCGATTTCCTCGACATCTAACAACAATAACAAGCATACAATTTAGTCCACACACATGCATATACATACATATTTGTTCACTTGTGTGTAGTTTCTTCTTCTTCTTCCCCTACATCGAAGTTCGTCAAACAGCCTCTGTAGCAAAAATGCTTGCAGTCTCCTGGCCTGATCAGTTGCACGCAGTCATCAATGCCTATGGAAACAGGAGTAGAAGGGGGAAAGAATTTAACATATAAAACCACAATAATCATGTCATCATTTCAAGCATGAATTTTTTAGCTGTAGAATATATTTTACTTTAGGGTTTTCTCATACATACGCTCCGCATCTTCCTTATTTAGAAAAATACTCCTAATTTTTCATATTGTTAATTTATCCTCAACAAATTTTGGGGTTCATAAATTTACCTCGCATGTTAGTTTTGGATGGAGAAGAGCAAAAATGCCCGTTATGCGCTGAACACCCTCATTTTGCTATTAAAACATTTCAACAAAAAGATTATAAAAGGAAAAACTAAGGGAAAAAAATTAATCCACCACCTCCTCTTGCTTCATCTCTTATCTTCTCCATTGGTTCTTCCTTTATGTTCTTCTTATTTTCTTGTCGATTTCTTCTTCTTTTTTCTTCATCTTTAGTATCTTACTCTTCCACAAATCTCAAACACAACTAAATGTTGAAAATTTGCCTTAATTTCAAGTAAAGGATGATGATCCAAGAAGATTCAAATGAATTGGAGAACAAAGAAGACTTGAAAGAGAAGCAAATTTAGAAAATAAGATGGTTGTCGACCACACAGCAAGGACTGTCAAAATGCCTTATTGACAGTAACAGAGAAGGCAAATATCTCAGATTTTTGACAGGCCTTTCAGGCCTATTGGCGGGCCTGGAAGGATGTCGAAAGCCCACTGTCGAGACCAGATTACCATTTTCTTTCTTTTTTGGCACGTTCAGGTTTTCTTTTCTGGTGGAGTTTGAATAGGAATCAGTTCATAGTTAATGAAGACTTATTTCTAAAGTTTAAGGGGTTAGAATTCTTCTAGATTAAGAAAATCAGCTTATATAAGAACTGATCAAGTTCTTCAAACATCTGATGATCAATATCATCTCATAGTTTGAATAGAGTTTGTATTGTGAAACTCCATAATAAAAATTATTACCTAGTTTATTGTAACACGAAGTGAAGAGGAAGGTAAGAAAAAGAGAAAGGAATGTGACAGTTCATAGAGAGAAGATACACTCTTGTAATCTTATGAGATTCAATGGGAAGGTAAATACTCATATGAGAATGGGAAATGTTAGATCTTTTGTATCAAGTTTATTAATAAAACTCTCTTATATTCTCTTTCCGTGGACGTAGGCCAAGTTTGAGTTGAATCACGTTAAATCCTCGTGTTTTTTCTATTTTTTTGTCTTGGTATTACTAGTTTACTCTCTAATGATTTTTTTTTACAAGTATTATTTATTGCCACGAATTCGTAACATCGATTACGGTCTTGAGTGTGCACAATAGTTATTGTCGTAATTCGATTATTAGTCTCAACAATTGATATTATAGTTGTCGTATCACAACCTAAACCCATCAACTTTCTCCTAAATCCCATCAAACATTCTTCTTTCATCTCCATCTTCATCATCCTTTCCTTCAACAAATCCTCAAACACAACACCAAACCCATGATTCACCTCTTACATGCTATCAAATCATCTTCATTCATTTTAATTACCATCACCCTCCTCTTCCACAATTTTCAGACACTACTAAAATAAGTAGTGTACGATCATGTTCCTCGTTGGACCATCCATACAATTATGATCAGAATCCACACGAATGACATGGGTGACAACTGACAAATAAAGGGCTTTCCTTGTGGATCATGCATCGTATGAGGATGGTGTAAATTGTTTTATCCAATGCATAAGGATTATGCATTGTCTTGATGATGTGTGCTGCAATATCATCAATCTTCATTGATTCTTATGAATCTTTTTGTAAGTTCATGAATTAGTGTAACAAAAATTGATGATCAAATGGAAAGTCTAACGTGAATAAAAGGATGTTTTCTAGATTACAAAAATGTCATTAGAATATGCATGAATAGATCAGCAAAAGGGTTTTTAAACAGTATGGTTGTTACCAACACTTGGGAATGGAATTTAAGTAAAGATCAAATGAAAATGATATGGTGCTGGATGCACTTGTGTGGACCAAATATGTTGATAACTGTGGTGCAAAAGTATCTGCAAGGGTCTTGGTTATGTAAGTAGGGACAGAGATTAGTGATCTAACATACGAGGCTTATTGTTTCCATATAATTTAATGCGTGTTTTTCCTGATTTCTTCTTGGGCAAACGAGAAGTTTGCCCAAATGTTGTACGTTCTTTTCTTTGTTTTGTAATAGTTCATATTGTTTGTGTGACAACCAATTGTATGTTCTGATATGTTTAACTTTCTGCCACCATAAAGGCAATATGAAAGTTGGGGCACTTCTTGTTATGTTTCTGATATGTCATCTTGAAACTGTTCTTACATGCTGATATGTGATATGGATTTGATGGCTAGACATTAATAAACTTCCTTATGAAAATCGTTAGCAAACGGATGTTATTAAGAAGGGACATTACATATGTAGGGATGGATGTTACACACTTAAGTCACACATTAATCACAATAACAAGCACACAAAGCCACACGCATGCACGCATATATTTTTTCACAGATAACGCTTGAGATAGTCCTTCACTCGGGTGTACTTAACTTCTGGATACAACTTAGATGCCTCTTCTCCTTCTTCTCCTATATCAAAGTTCGTCAAGCAGCCCTCGTAGCAGACATGGTAGTAGTGTCCCAACCCCACCTGTTGCGCATAGTCATCTAGACCTGGAAACAGGGTAAAAAGAGGACAAAAGATGTAAAATAATCGCAATAATGTAATATTCAAGTGAATATCCTCAAGCATGAATTTTCTTGCCGTAAAAAAAAAAAAAAAGTGTTTTAACTACAGTAGTAGAAGCTACACGCATAGTTTTCTTTTACCTTTTATGATGGAAAGGAACTCTTCCTCTGAAACACTCGTCTTCTCTAGTTCTTTGCCAATAAGCTTCTCCCATGCCTCGACCACCTCTCTTTGGGAAAGGACGTTCTCTGGTGGCCGAAGGTAAAGAGTTTTGTTCAGCGTGCGAGGATCATCAATCGTCTTGATGGTGTACGCGGCAATGTCATCCTCTTCAACATAAACAGCTGCAAAACAAGATAAGAATGCAATCATACACAATGCGTGCATTAACAATATTACCATGAGGAGGAAGAATACTAGGCAATACCCTTCACATTGCCATCTCCATGCAAGAGCACACTCTCTCTTGAGGGGACGATCTTGCCGGGCTGGCAAAGCCCGCCGACAAAATATCCGGCGAAGCAGCCGGCGGAGACGTAAGTGTGTGGAATGCCGGCGTCCTGGATTGCCTGCCTCACGACCATCTTGTCATCGAAAGTCACCCTTCCTGGTGCTAATGCATGAGGCATCCTTGCAGCATCTATTCCAAACTCTGATGGCAAGAATCGCTGCAACAAGTTTTCTTGTTTCAATTTCTGTGACTTGAATTTTTTTTTTTTTTTTTTTTTACCTTCCATCAATTTGTTATTATTGCATCGATTAGTTTTATCACTGTATATATTTTGTTTTAACTGACATTTCATTGTTCATCTTCTTACCTGTTCATTTTTTTTTTTTTTCATCTTCAATTGGTAGTGATTGCATCAATTCATCATATGTTTTGGGGTGGGTGGAGGTCTTTTGAGCTGAGAAAATGATTCTAACTTCAATGTCCAGTTTCTCCTTTTGGTATATCAAAATCAATTTTTTGTTCAGAAGGCACATCAAGATCAAATTTTGACAAAATTGCTATTTTGGGGGAGAAGATCCTCAGAATATATTTCCTTTTCTTTCTTCATTTCTTTCATTTTTTCCCTGTTCTTTCTTTTTTAAGGTGAAACAGGGGAAGTACAGTCCATATTTCATCAAAACATGAACCTGTCCTGTTTAAGCTTTCATACTAAGTTGGTGAGCAAGTTATATTGATTATATTGACTGCAGTGTATAAGTTGGTGAGCAATTTATTTATATTGATTATATTGACTGCAGTGTATATCATACATTACACCATGGATAGTGATTATATTGACTTCAGTGTGTATCATACATCACCATGGATCCATGAACACCAGTCTTGTTACCTTGATGTTTCCAGCTTCTTTGATGGCGTCGACGAGCTTGAGCTGGAGGAGGATCTGGTGGCTCCGAATGTGCACACCGGATATGGTGCATATCACCACATCCACCAGCTTGACGGCGTCCACCAAGCTCTGGTGGTCACTGAAGGAGCCCTGAACGAGCCGAGCCCCTCGCTCCTTGAACGAGAGCAGCGTCTGGACCTTCTCGATGTCCACCCCGATCTCTCTCCGGTAGAGGACGTATGTCGGGTGGCCGTTGGCCAGGCTTGCCTTCACAATCCTCTGCCCCAGGTATCCAGTCCCCCCAACAACAAGAACCTTGCTCTTTCCCATTGATATCCCTCTCTCTCTCTCTCTCTCTCTCTCTCTCTCTCTCTCAAGTCTTGGTTTGCTTTGAATTTAGGTGTGCAATGTTGCTCCTTATGTAGACAATAAGTCTAGGGTCTGGTTTGCTTGTGTTGCACATGTGCCTTGAGGGTTGGTGAGAGTGGAGACTTGTAAGGATGCATGTGAGGAGAAAACAAGTTTTTTGGATGCCAAGATTGCAAGCAATGCCTGGATTTCTTTCTGCTCTGTTGTTGGTGGAACAAACAGTAATGATGCATGTGGGCCGGAGATGGAAGAATTTAGTAGTTTATTAGTTAGAGTCTGCACCACACAAGCTAGAGATGGGAGAATTGATCAGTTCTTTCACAAACCATGGTCCATGTGGGTGGACGAAAGTAAGAAAATGAGTAAGTATAAATTGCTTACTTTCTTATTTATTCAAATATTAGAAAAGAAAAATAAGAAAACCCTTTTTTCTTTTCTCTTTTCTCTTTTACACAATTATTTCCTCACTTCCAGAGTGTTAAATTTAATTTTGTGGTCATATAAATCTCATTTGTAATAAGTTGTAGCATAAAATAGTTAATTTTTTGATCATGTAAATCTCAATTGATTCTAATTACAGTCTATTTTTTATTTTTCTTAATTAATTTTTATTTTAATATTATTTTGCGGTCGACTTTGTAGTATTCATTTCCACTTCTACAATACCTTCCAAACACTGGAAAAGACATAACATTTTTCAAATCACACTTCCCAACAACACTCAAACACCAGAAAACTTATTAACCAATTCTCAAGTTCCAAAGGGAACTATTACGACTTCATCACTTCCTCACTTCCACCCTTAACCAAATAGGCCCGTGATAGGCATATTATGAATTGGCTCAATTCTTGGAAGTTTAATTGTTAGGATATGAAATTGGGTATTAAACAGGACTTTTGGTCTATCCTTGGTCATTAAGCTAGGCATGTTATGAATCTAGGCTCAAGACTACATTTCACAAAATTAATTAAGATTTTGATTTTTTTTTTTCCTTAAGAAATTATAGTTTTGAATTATATAAGCAAAATAATATGATCTATAATTATGGTTACGAACCAATCTTAAATGAATTATGAAGTTTCACTAAAAAGATCTACTTGATTATTTCAATTTTATAAATATTGATATATCTGAGCCGTCCATTTTCACGACTCACCCCCTCCCCCTTTTTTTCCTTCTTCCTTTTTCTTTTTCCGTTTCTTTGTTTTTTAATAACCTAATCGCCACATTTGACACGTAGAGCTAGTCTGAGTTGGAAAGTGTTTTATAGATTTTCTAAATAAGTAACTGAATAAAGTCTGTTTTACTATGTATAATCCCTAAAATAAAAAGTTATAGCATGAGTCTTATGATATTTCAATCTTTTATTCGGAATATTTAAATTTGAGGTCCCATTTGATACGAAATTGATTTTATTCTCTCTTCATAGGGCCCCTTAAAGTAATAATATCATGAATTTAAAGATTAAGTCAAAAATATTCTTGTTGAAAAAACTTGTGATCTCTATACCAATTTGATATTTGGGCAAGATCTTAAAAATTGTTGGTGAAAGGGTAATTTTGAAAATTTTCACGATTTCCAACTTATTTGCAAGATATTAATATGAGAATCCAAGATCTGGACAATTTAGGTTGCTTCAAATGCTTAGTTACAACCTTACCATAATGTTGCAATTGTAAGATCACCTAGAGGGGGGGTGAATAGGTGATGGCTAATCTAATGGTCACTTAAGAACAAATAATGCGGAATTAAAACTAAGTTGACCAAATTAAACTTCTTTAATTGAACACTTATGTATAACACAAGAGTGTTGCCGAATTCCCCTTGCGAGGCTCTGGACAAACTCCTCTAGATTTCCCTTGAATGGGTTGAGGTGCCGCGTTGGCTCTCTTGGTTGAATACTAGTGTTAATAACAATCCCAAGCAAGTATAGCAATTATGAGCACAAAGGTATATCATGCATATAAGAGATAAAGACTATAAAGTAATGCAAGATATAAGTGAGACAAAAAGAGTAAGAGAGCAAGAGTGAGCAATCGCAAACACAAAGGGTTTGTTTCGAGGTTCGAGCACACTTGCTCTACATCCCCACCTTCGACACACGAAGGATTTCCACTATGCACGATCCAACCGGATCTCTCCTTGGTGCCGCAACACCTACAAGCCCTCGGACTCCCAAAGTCCCTTACACACCACAAGCCCACCGGCTCGTCGAGGGCGCACCTCGTACAACAAGTCCGCACCCGAACTCAAAACACCGCGAGCACACTTGCCCGCTTCCTCAAATACAAAGAAGGATCTTGTGATCTAAACACTTGATCACCTAACAAAATTCTCACTACAACACTCTCCTATAGGATAGATATAACTATGGATGCTCAAGTGTAGTGTGAGAAATCAAGGAAAGAACTTTGATGGAAAACTCAAGAAATCACAATAAACACTCTCTTGATAAAATCCCTTTTGATAGGAAATATTGGCACTCTATTTTGTGGAGAAAACTCTGCTAAAAGAATGGAAATAACTGGACAAAAGCTCTCCTAAAATCTTGGCTCAAAACAATGACAAAACCCCCTTTTATAGAGGCCAGAAAAATCTGACCGTTGGGCTCTGTCAGAGCTACCGGTCGACCGGTCCGGTCGACCGGCAACGGTCAAAAATCCGACCGTTGCAGCCTCCGGTCGACCGGCCCGGTCGACCGCGCAACTGGAGAAGAGAGTTAACTCTCTGTCGGTCGACCGGCCCGGTCGACCGATAATTCCCGAGAGCAAAGCTCTCTGAAACGGTCGACCGGCCTGGTCGACCGATCTCCAGTGCACACTGGCGTGCACGTCGTGCACGTCCGGTCGACCGACCCGGTCGACCGGCCTCTGTCAGTTCTGAAAAATCAGAACTGGCAGAACCAGAAAATAGGGATTAAGGATTGGTCTTTTGGCTTAATAAAATCCCAGAAATTCACAGTAAATCCAGAAAAATAGTTTCAATCAAAATAAAAACTGTTTTTCTAAAAATATGTTTTTCTAAAACTTGTTTTTCCATAACTTCACAAAATACAAAAACAAGATATTTTGAACTTATAAAGCAAAGTGTGTATGGATATGATCCACCACACAATCAAGATAAAATATCTAGTTTTTGACATAAAGCACTAAACTTGTTTTGGTTAAAAGATATGTATATAAGAAATTACCAAAACCCAAAGTAGATATTATGTCATAAGGAAAATCTCATCAAATACAAAAACAAGATATACTTTTAAAGCATAGTGTGTATGGATATGATCCACTACACAAATAAGATGAATATCTAGTTTTTGACATAAGGCTCTAAACTTGATTTTGAAGGATATGTATATAGGTAACATCAAAAACCAAGACATGTATTTTGTCCAATGAAAAATCTTTTTACCAAAAAGAAAGAGTCTTTTCTAACTAAAAATTCTTTTATGAAAAGACAATTAAATCTCAAGAGTGTGTGTGTGATATGACTTGAGCAATCCACCAATCTATTCTATCCTTTACATATTAACTAAAACAAATAAAAATCTTATACCTAGACACAAGTCTTCATCCTCTTGAAGTCTTCACTTGAAGGCTTCTCATCTTCTAGACTTGGTCCAAATGCAATCCACCGAGCTCATCTCTAGATGTGTTCTTGATGCATAGGCTAGTGAATCAACCGGTGCTAGCTTCTAACTTGTCTTTAAATCCTTTGTTGAAGCTCCACACCTACTAAGATCTTGATAAGGAATCTGTCACTAATTAAACACAAGATCATTAGTAATCATAACTTCATGAGTTGATCATCATCAAAACTAGGGTGATAGGCCTTTGGGCCAACAATCTCCCCCTTTTTGATGATGACAAAACTCATGACGTTATATATGCATGGATTAAAGTAAAGCTTCAAAGAAGCTCCCCCTTAACTCATGCATACAAAATAAATAATAATATGATCATGAAGCACATGAATATGGATGCAAATATGGAGATGCAACAAGCATAAATCAAAATCTTTTTACTCCTATTTGCATAAATCAAAACACATATGCATAAATACAAATCTTAATTTCCCTTAATTAAGAAGGACAAATACTTCTCCCCCTTAAGCAAGGAAATCATGCATATATATCAAAACAAAAACACAAATACTTCTCCCCTTTTTGTCAATCATCAACAAAGGGTTCAAAGTAAAATCAAATCAACAAATTTTCTCCCCCTTTATGTCAAAAATAAAGAAGTCAAGGAGGGGCAATACAAATCAAAAATTTTGAATTTTTCTCATCAAAACAAAATCATTAATTCTATTTTATCAAAACAAAATTTGAATTTTCTCTTTGATATCAAATAAAAAATATTGATACTATTTTAAAATCTAATGCATAAGCTTGAAAAATAAGATTTGAATTAAGCTTAGCATTAACAACACATGAAGAATTCGAACTAGTTAAATGAGAGTGTTTAACAACTAGTACGAAATCCTTCTATCAAGGAATAAATCTAAGGATTTTCATGAAATAGCAATGAAACACAAAACACTCAAACACTCTAATCTATAAAGTCCAAATAGTTTCAAAAGAAGTGAGTGTACTAATGTTATGTGAAACATGGCATCATGAAAATGGCAATAAGGTACAATATTCCTTAGAAAGTCATAAACATCAAAATCATCTCACATTTTTTATTAAATCATTGAAAACAAAATCTATATGTCAAGATATATGTATGTTTTGACAATACATGAAATATACATACATATCTCTTAAACTCAAGTGAGTCTATATGAATGGATTTGCATTGAAGGCAAAAGACTCAAGAGTTATACATGTATATTTTAAGGTTTGGCAAAATACACATATACATGAAATAAAAGGCACATGATCATAAATCAAATCCAAAAGGTGAACATAAGTTTAAATATGTATGAATCATCAAAACTAAGGAATACAAGTACATTTCAAGGGTTCAAATAAGCATTTAAGCATACTTACTAATAGATCTTTTTGAGGCCCATGATATGTTCAAGTATAAATCCTAGTGTTGACAAAAACTAACATATAAACTAATATTCAAATCATGAAGCATTAAATTTTAAGAAAAATTGAATCATGTGACAATCTCAAAAACTATTTGAAGAATACATAACTAGTATAAATTGTTTTTGAAAACTAGTTAAAGATCCTTCAAATATGTCAAATCATATATTTTTCATGAATGAGACTAAGTACATAAAAAAAATCCAAGCACTCATAGTCCATAAAGCTCATAAATATATTTTGAATAAAAGATGAGTGTTCAAAGGTTATGTAAATAGCATTTTCATGAAAGTAGTCATTCAAGCTCAAAAAGATCATAAATCACATTTTGTTTTACACATGTTTTAATCTTTAATACAAATCAAAAACATGAAAAATCATCAATTTTTTATTATTTATTTAAAATACTAATCTTCATGGTATATGTATGATTTATCCAATTCTAACAATATGCATACATATCCCAAATATGAAAAGAGTCCAATATATATTGCATGAAGGCAAATGACTCAAGGGGTATACATGTATATTTATTAGATTTGAATTAAACACACATATACAAGAAGTAAGATCAAAGATAGGCATAACAAGTATAAATGACCGAATCGTCAAAACTAGCCTATACACATGCATATAGTGGATACAAATGAGCATGAAGTTCAAATATATATGAGTCAATTGTAGTTCACTATTCATATATGTATAAATGCAAGTTTTGACATATTCTACATTTAAGCATGTAAATGCCACAAGAAGCACCAAAAAAAATATGAACATGCTATATGATACATGAAATTAAAAGCATGTACATAAAATTAGGAGTTTAGAGGTTGTTACCAACTCCAAAGCTCCAAGGATGGTGGTTGACCCACCAAAATTTCTTGATAGCGGTGCTCCAAGTATGTGTCATTTTAGTTCAAATGCACCCACCATCAAGGCACCAAATCTCTCACGTTTTGAGAGATTCCTCACCTACATCAAATACACAAGGTGGGGATTTTGGTACCCATATTTTCTTGGGTCCTATGGGGTTAGTCTTGTAAGGAACCCAAGCATTTTTATTTTTATCAAAAATAAGAATATTTAACCTTTCATAACAAAATTTTGCTAAATGGCCTTTGCGGCCACAATGTGTACATATGTACACCTTAGCATACTTATGAGTGGGAGTGTGAGCATGATGTGCATCATAAGCATGTGCATGATGTGAATGTGCATGAGTATGAGGAACTTGTTTCTTTTGAAACAAGGATTCCAATCTAGTACGATTGAATGCACATGAGCTCAAATTAGAGCTCAAATTATCAATTTTATTTTTCAACTTTTTAATCTCATTTTGATCAGTGTGTGCATGAGAAGTATGATGAGATATATGATCAATTTTCTTTTCTTTTGAGAAACAAAATCTTTTTCTTTTTCACATAGTTTTCTTTTTAAAGATTTATTCTCTTGAAAAATAACTTCTTTTTGTTTTTCCACCATATCAATTTTATTTTTCAAATCAATGTTTCCTTTACATAAATTATTTAATTTAGACATAAGGGAAACATTCTCATTTTTCAAATCCTCATTTTCTTTTTCTAAACATGCAAGTTTATTTCTAAAAGAATCATTTTCTACATGCATGCAATCAAATTTCTTTTTCCAACTTTCATTATCTTTTTCTAAGCATGCAATGTTATTTCTATATGAGTCATGTTCCTTATGCATGCAAGCAATTTCCTTTTTCAAATTTTATTATTCCTTTTAATCATGTCATATTTCTCAAGCAATAATTGGCAAAATGTATTAAGCTCATCATATGACATATTAACATCCTCATCCTCGGATTCGGTAGTTACCTCAAGGGGGTTATCCCCTTGGACCATGTAGCACTTGTTGGAGGTGTCGCTTCCAACATCCGAATCGCTCCCGGCATAATATAGATCCTTTTCGCCAAGGGAGGTGATGATGTTCCAAGCTACAAAAGCCGATTCAATGTTAGAAACCCTAGATAAATAATCATCATTTAGGGTACATTTAAGAGCATGAAGGGCTTTTGCATTAGCCTCAATGTACTTGCTATTTGAACAATAATCATTATTAGTAGTAGCAAGATAAGCATGAATTCCTAAGGCCTTGAGGTACAATGACATCTTAACCTTCCAAGTTTGGATGTTAAGAATATCAAAGGTGGGTGGTGACATGAAGTCCATGGTGAGGTGTGTGTACAAAAATATTGTGATTAGCCTAAAAGGAGGATCTTTAACTCTTAGGTTGTTAGACCCAATATCAAGAGCACTAGCTCTGATACCAATTGGAAGATCACCTAGAGGGGGGGTGAATAGGTGATGGCTAATCTAATGGTCACTTAAGAACAAATAATGCGGAATTAAAACTAAGTTGACCAAATTAAACTTCTTTTAATTGAACACTTATGTATAACACAAGAGTGTTGCCGAATTCCTCTTGCGAGGCTCTGGACAAACTCCTCTAGATTCCCCTTGAATGGGTTGAGGTGCCGCGTTGGCTCTCTTGGTTGAATACTAGTGTTAATAACAATCCCAAGCAAGTATAGCAATTATGAGCACAAAGGTATATCATGCATATAAGAGATAAAGACTATAAAGTAATGCAAGATATAAGTGAGACAAAAAGAGTAAGAGAGCAAGAGTGAGCAATCGCAAACACAAAGGGTTTGTTTCGAGGTTCGAGCACACTTGCTCTACATCCCCGCCTTCGACACACGAAGGATTTCCACTATGCACGATCCAACCGGATCTCTCCTTGGTGCCGCAACACCTACAAGCCCTCGGACTCCCAAAGTCCCTTACACACCACAAGCCCACCGGCTCGTCGAGGCCGCACCTCGTACAACAAGTCCGCACCCGAACTCAAAACACCGCGAGCACACTTGCCCGCTTCCTCAAATACAAAGAAGGATCTTGGTGATCTAAACACTTGATCACCTAACAAAATTCTCACTACAACACTCTCCTATAGGATAGATATAACTATGGATGCTCAAGTGTAGTGTGAGAAATCAAGGAAAGAAATTTGATGGAAAACTCAAG
Source organism: Agave tequilana (assembly GCA_038442645.1). Lineage (NCBI taxonomy): Eukaryota > Viridiplantae > Streptophyta > Magnoliopsida > Asparagales > Asparagaceae > Agave > Agave tequilana. The sequence continues at coordinate 143,305 of JAVJIF010004184.1, forward strand.
AAATCACAATAAACACTCTCTTGATAAAATCCCTTTTGATAGGAAATATTGGCACTCTATTTTGTGGAGAAAACTCTGCTAAAAGAATGGAAATAACTGGACAAAAGCTCTCCTAAAATCTTGGCTCAAAACAATGACAAAACCCCCTTTTATAGAGGCCAGAAAAATCTGACCGTTGGGCTCTGTCAGAGCTACCGGTCGACCGGCAACGGTCAAAAATCCGACCGTTGCAGCCTCCGGTCGACCGGCCCGGTCGACCGCGCAACTGGAGAAGAGAGTTAACTCTCTGTCGGTCGACCGGCCCGGTCGACCGATAATTCCCGAGAGCAAAGCTCTCTGAAACGGTCGACCGGCCTGGTCGACCGATCTCCAGTGCACACTGGCGTGCACGTCGTGCACGTCCGGTCGACCGACCCGGTCGACCGGCCTCTGTCAGTTCTGAAAAATCAGAATTGCAGAACCAGAAAATAGGGATTAAGTATTGGTCTTTTGGCTTAATAAAATCCCAGAAATTCACAGTAAATCCAGAAAAATAGTTTCAATCAAAATAAAAACTGTTTTTCTAAAAATATGTTTTCTAAACTTGTTTTCCATAACTTCACAAAATACAAAAACAAGATATTTTGAACTTATAAAGCAAAGTGTGTATGGATATGATCCACCACACAATCAAGATAAAATATCTAGTTTTTGACATAAAGCACTAAACTTGTTTTGGTTAAAAGATATGTATATAAGAAATTACCAAAACCCAAAGTAGATATTATGTCATAAGGAAAATCTCATCAAATACAAAAACAAGATATACTTTTAAAGCATAGTGTGTATGGATATGATCCACTACACAAATAAGATGAATATCTAGTTTTTGACATAAGGCTCTAAACTTGGTTTTGAAGGATATGTATATAGGTAACATCAAAAATCAAGACATGTATTTTGTCCAATGAAAAATCTTTTTACCAAAAAGAAAGAGTCTTTTCTAACTAAAAATTCTTTATGAAAAGACAATTAAATCTCAAGAGTGTGTGTGTGATATGACTTGAGCAATCCACCAATCTATTCTATCCTTTACATATTAACTAAAACAAATAAAAATCTTATACCTAGACACAAGTCTTCATCCTCTTGAAGTCTTCACTTGAAGGCTTCTCATCTTCTAGACTTGGTCCAAATGCAATCCACCGAGCTCATCTCTAGATGTGTTCTTGATGCATAGGCTCGTGAATCAACCGGTGCTAGCTTCCAACTTGTCTTTAAATCCTTTGTTGAAGCTCCACACCTACTAAGATCTTGATAAGGAATCTGTCACTAATTAAACACAAGATCATTAGTAATCATAACTTCATGAGTTGATCATCATCAAAACTAGGGTGATAGGCCTTTGGGCCAACAATCTCCCCCTTTTTGATGATGACAAAACTCATGACGTTATATATGCATGGATTAAAGTAAAGCTTCAAAGAAGCTCCCCCTTAACTCATGCATACAAAATAAATAATAAATATGATCATGAAGCACATGAATATGGATGCAAATATGGAGATGCAACAAGCATAAATCAAAATCTTTTTACTCCTATTTGCATGAATCAAAACACATATGCATAAATACAAATCTTAATTCCCCTTAATTAAGAAGGACAAATACTTCTCCCCCTTAAGCAAGGAAATCATGCATATATATCAAAACAAAAACACAAATACTTCTCCCCCTTTTTGTCAATCATCAATAAAGGGTTCAAAGTAAAATCAAATCAACAAATTATTTTACTACTGATATTATTATTATTTATTAACTCGAGTTATAGTACAAATTATTTTAAGATAGTAAATGGTATTTTAGACTTATAATTATATTTAACATTATTGAGTATTATCATTTTATTACTAGCTAGTATTTTTTCCATTACTATGTTACTAGTATTATTATTATCGTTGCTATTATTGTTAATATTGATATTGTTATTATTCTTATTCATATTGTATTGTTTAGTCATTATTATTAATGGTAGTATTTTTATCAAGTATTATTAGATAAGATTTTAATATTAATAATTTTATTATTATTACTATTGTTGTTATCATTATTGTAATATTTTTGTTAATTATTATTATGATATTGTTAATCACTATTACTAATATTATTATTTTCATCCAAGCCCAATAAGCTCAACCCATTCTCTTTTTCCTTTTGTTTTCTTTTCCTTTCTATGCTAAGCCCGCTTGAGCCAAGCCCACTTCTTTATTTTCATCTTTTCTATTTTCTTTAAGCCAAAAACTAAGCCCACAAGCCCACTATCTATTTTTCTTATCCTTCATATTATTTATTTCTCTTAATTAAAGCCCAATAATCTCTAACCCATTACCTTTGAAATCCTTACCCATTAAACTAAAACCCAATCCTAATCCTAATCAAAATCCTATCTTATCAAATCCTTTCATAAATATTCATTGATCCTAATCTAAATCCTAACTACTAAATTAAGCAATCCAAATCTAACTAGAATTCATATTTCTAGACTATTTAATAACCTATATAAAGACCCAACCTTCTTATTTCTCTTCTACCTCAAGAGAAAACTCTAATTTAAAATCTCCCCACTTCCATCTTTCCCTTCTCCTCAAGATTCCATCTTCCCCTTCTAATCAAGAGGATCGTGCTTCGATGCCAGGGATTAAGGAGCAAATACAACTCAACTAAGTAGATCTAACTTGTGAATTTAATTTCAGTTTTTTTAGAAATAAATTAAATTAAATTAGAATCAAATAAATAAATTATTTAACTCAACAATCGGCTACTCAACTTCTTAACTTGTCTATACCCTCACCTTAGAATTCACCAAACAATATATTAATAGTTCTTAGAAATTTACCTAAAATAATTTTATATAATACATATCCTTAATTTAAACAAATTAAATCTAAGTAAGTAATTTATCTTTTCAAATTTTTTGATATAAATAGTCTATAAAAAAAATCATGTCCTACTATAACCTCCATGAATATTTTTATATATCAAAACCCAATCTATAATCCAACTAAAATAACATGTAGATATATCAACTCATATTTTAATTTAAATAATTTTCTAAGAAAAAAAGAGAATTTCAAAAAAAAACTATGGTCGCTGCTCTCGGCCAGGCCGAGAGCAGCCTGGCCTTGCCTGGGCCAGCCTGGCCTAGGCAGGGCCTGGCCGAGCTGCCTGGCCTGGGCAGGCCCTGGCCGGATCGGGGCCTGGCAGCACAGGCCTTGGGCCTGTTTAATAAATAAAAAAAAACTTTGTTAACAGGCCAGACCAGACCCGGCCTGGCCTGGTCCGGCCTGGTCTAGCTCGGGCCTAGACATAGGCCTGGGCCTGGGCTGTTATGTTTAAAAAAAATGAAAAAAGAAAAGAAAGAAAGAAAGAAAGAGAAAGAGAGAGGTGAATTTGCATATTAAAATAAAATAGTTAAAAATAAAAAATGGAGAAAAACATAAACAATAATCTATAATACTTCTACTTTCTATGATAAAAATTTTAAACTAATAGCAACATAAATTAAATCAATTACCCCCTTTAAAGTCAGTTTTGTTGAATGGTAAATTTGAACCCGTAAGAAATTTAATGTTAAAAGCCTTTAAAACCCAATAAAAGAAGATTTAAAATTAGTCAAATTAAATCTATTAATTTCATGTAATCCAGAGGATCATACTCCCAACCTTAAGTTAATTAATTAATATTTAAGCTCTTAAAAATTTCCTTTTAAGACTCTAACAATTTCTATTGAAATAAACCATGTAGATTTATCGAGGCCTTATGATTTCAGTGCTTTGAACTTGGGATGGATTTCAGGTGAGTGTCATTTCTTTGTTTAATTTTATTAAATTTTATTGTGAGTGTTTCACCTTTTTGTTTAATTTTTTTTAATTGTGTTGTGAGTGTTCGTTCTTGTGCAATTCTTTTTCACCGTTGTCGGTATGCATTTACATGTTACACTTATCATTTCATGTGACTTTATATTATATTTTACCAGTTTGATTACTTGTACTACTTTATGAGACATTCATGATTATTCACTTTATTTACGTAGTTGATAGGAGCTTGTATCTGTGTCAATTCATTGGTAGTTTATCGTTGTTTGCTTAGGTCTAGTTTTAATACCCCTTAGACTGTGACTTGACTCAGCTCGATCTTGAGATTGATATAATTGGTATTAGTTATCAGTTTTGATATTCATGTATTTAGTTATTACTCATCCTGAATATCTTAATTTATATGAGAAACTTGATTGTTTATACATGATATCTACCTGATACTATTGTCAATGTTACTTAATTGCTGAGAAAATATTGTTACACGGTAATAACACCGTCATGTTATACTTGTTACATATTCTTGTTATACCAGTATTCTGTTCATTGATATTATATATTCCTGTTATACCGGTATCCTGATTACATGTTGATATTGTTACCGTGACTACCGCCGAGTTATCTCAGTGATTCAATTAACATGCATATTAAGTAATCTTGATAAACTAATAATACGATATTAAATAACTTACACTGGGATTGGGGAGATTGATGGAGGAGACAGCGTCTGTATTTTGGGTAGACCTAAGATTTAGGTTGCGCAGCCGAAAGAGGGTTCCACTGCAGGGTTCCCATGGGGTGACTGACACCCCGTCCTGTTTCTTGTTCCTGTTATACATGTTATACATGTACCTTTTTCTGTTATACATGTTCCTGATTACCTTGTGGTAGGTCCTGGTTCAGCGCCAGGAATCTGGGCTGTGGTCCCGGGTATGCACGGGACCCACCTAAAACACAAACAATGTCTCCAACTGATCAGTTTTAATAACTGAGGACCATGATTAGCATGTGTGGTAGGCGTAGTATGGGATGTGTCTATTACATGTGGCAATTGGTGTTCGCTGACATAATTAATAATGATAAACTGTTAATGTATTGTGACTAACTGTGATCACCGGACTGTATATATATGTATAAACTATAATAGATATAGGATTGTACACCAGACTAGTGACATATGCTAGGTTATATATTTTGACATTAGTTGTTCCCTATTGTCATGTTATTAGTTAGATATCGTTCATAATTTGCTATTGATATTGATTATGTTGTTACTTTTTATTTTCAAATTATCATGTTATTGCTTACATTGTTTTTTTTTTTTTATGCACGGGCACCTTTCTCTTTACACACACTCATTAGGTCGCTTCTGACGGTCCTGGATTCGCACGTCCAGGGTATTGGACATCTTCTTATATTGTTCAGATATTTATGTGATCGTATGCGTTACGAGGAGCGGGAGTCTCCCTTTCTTAATTATAGGTATTCTTACTCTTTTCATGTTATTTCTTAATTCTATCTTTATCGCATCCAGTTGCCATTTTCTTTCTTTTATTCATTTGTAATCATTATGTTAGATATTTATATGTCATATTGCAGTGATATTGATTTATCGTAATAGATTTTGTAACTTGTTCAGGTTACTTTAGGCTTAGCGTGTATGTGTGGGGTTTTCCTCGCGTATATACGTCACCGACCTTCGTCACGACTCCGTTTCTACGCATTTTGAGAAGCGGGGCGTGACAACAAGGCTCAAAGTGTAAATCTTAAAAAAATACATCTTATTCTTTTTAGACCTACGACATGTAGATCTTGAAAAGCATATTTGATTTCTTATTAGACCTACGTTATATATGTTAAAAAATAGATATGAGTTATTATTAGACCTACAGCGCAAATATTAAAAAAGATATCTAATATCTTATTAGAACTAATGTAGATTTTAAAATAGGTCTGATCTCCTTTAGACCTAAGTTGGATCTTAAATAGATCTGATTTCTTATTAGAACAATGTAAAATTAGACTTGATCTTATATATCTAGGTTATTGATCTTAAAATATATTTGATCTCTTATTAATCCAGATATTATAAAAAATATTTATCCATGTTTAGATATATTTGATATCTCTATACAATAAAAATTAAAAAAAAAAAGGCATATTTAACCAAAAAAAAAAAAAAACTCTTGCCAGTTTTCAATTGATTTTTGATGTGGGGCCATACTCTTACAAGTCACAAGCCTCTCTAATTAGGGATGGCCAACGGGACGAATCTAGTTGATTCGTCTCGTTAGCCAGCGATTTCGTTACCAGTGTCGTAATGAATCCAAGGAGACAAATGAAATAATCGGGGAGCGAATATAGTCTCTTGACCCGATTTGTTCCTGAATTCGTCGAGACGGGTCCAACCTGTCTCGAATTTTATTTTATTTTTTGAAAATTTTGAATTTTCCACAATGGCAATTTTTTGAGCTGCTAAGGGTTAAAAATATAAATAATATAAGGATCCGAAACTATATTTTTCCCTCTAATATATATAATAATATAAGACTTATAAGTTATAACCCTCCCAAGAAGAAAAGAAGGGGATCGGAACAAATTTTCTCCGACCCGATTCTTCCAAGATTCGTTACGGGACGAACCCAATCCGTCCCGTGTACACGGGACAGATCAACCCGTATAGACTCGTATTCCTACAGAACGAATAAGAGTTGGACACGTATTTGTGCTGTGTGACCCATGCGAACCGCACGGTCGACTTCGACCGCCCCACGACAGCCACCCCTATCTCTAACGTCACCACACCCCATAAACTGAAAGTGGGGCCCACTAATCTCCCGTTGTGGGTCCCTGGAGTCAGAGTCGCTGTGAGTGTGTAGAAGCGGGAAGACTCTTCGCGGGTTGGGTGTGCGGTGTTTTATCCATTTCAAATTGCTGATGCATACCCCGGGACCCACTTTGCCCCTCATCAGCTCACGTATTTTACACGTCGGATCCAAACGAGGGGGGACCCACATCCTTCAGGACCGGGGCATTGAATTTGGTCCCTCGGTTTGAACCACTTCCGCCCAGAACCTCCCCCACGCCCCAATTGCATTCTTCTCGATGCAAAGGAGCTGGGTTTCGTTTCGGGTGTAAACATATTAGGTCTAAATTTATATTCTTCCGTCTATTATTAGTACCTTTAAAACCCTCCTCCTTCTCACTGTGGGGTTGTGGGCGTCCGCAATGAAAGAGGAAATCAGGTAGAAATCCTCTCCCAAATTCTCTTTCTCAAATCATTTTGTCGAAATCTTTTTGTATAAAATCTTTCTTTTTGAACACAAACGCGTCTCAAATTGGTGAAAAGATTTGATTTTGATGCTGGTTTGAGGGTTGGAAATAGGTTCTTAAGCTTTGATTGAAGAACTAGGGTTTTTTTTTTTTTTTTTTTAAATGAAAAGATGTCTTTTGATGCTTGATTTGAATGAATCTAGTTAAATTAACGTAGGAAAGGCAAAAAGATCTGTTTTTGATGGTTGGTTTTAGTGTTTGGGTCGGATTATCTAAGTTTGGCTTGAGAACTAGGGTTTTGTGATTGTAGGAATTGGGCTGAGAGGATGGGTCTGAATCTCAATTTGGGTCTTCATTTTTGTCCTCCTCTAAGTTCCCCAAGAGTAAAAATGTCCCATTTTGATACTGGGTTTAGAGTTCTTTAGATTTATTTAGAGCTGGGGTTTTTTCTTCCTTAATCAGAAAAGAAAAGAGAAAAAAAACACACTAAGAGGATGGATCTGAACCTGAATTTGAGTCTTCCGCTTTATCCTCCTCCTCTAAGTGTAGACCTTGGTTATGACCTTGCCTCAATGATTTGCCCTTCTCGTCATCAGAAATTGATGATGTCTTAACGCGGCTACCATCTTTTGACGCCCTTCACCCATTCGATGAACTTCCTGACCCAGAAAACTTGTTTGAACCTTTTGATCTTCCTCCATATAATGACATTCCACCAACCCCCTCTGAAGAAGGAAGAATCAACGCCTTGAATTCTATGCCATATTCGGCATCCCTAATGTTCGATAATGAACCTTTGGCCCGGACAGGTGGGCCCACATTGCGGGGAGAGCTCCTTGATTATCCGGAATCCGGTCCGAAGGTTGTTTGAATCAAGACATCGGTGGGAGATGGCAAGGACTCGATCAAATCGAGAAGAGTCTGGTCTCAATGCACATCCCGCGACTGATCCAGAGAGACTGATGCGTGATATAAGGAGATCGGGTAGGTTGGTCGGATCTATCGGAAAGCACAAGGCCAGTGAGAAAGCTCCACAGGTAGAGACTTCAACAGAGGAGAAGAAAGAGAAGAATGGCAGTGCTTCTGATTTTGATTGCAACATATGCTTTGAAGTTGCTAAAGAACCTGTTGTCACTTGCTGTGGTCACTTGTTCTGCTGGCCGTGTTTGTATCAGTGGCTTCATGTCCATTGTGATTACAAAGAATGTCCTGTTTGCAAAGGGAAGGTGAATGAATCCAATGTAGTACCTATTTATGGGAGGGGGAATTCAGAAGCTAGCAGGGAGAGGAAGAATGCAGAAGATGGGCATCAGGGTTTGAAGATTCCCCCAAGACCACAAGGGAACAGGGTTGAAAGTTTGAGGCAGCAGCTTCAGAGTCCTGGTTTGTTCCGTAGATCTGAATTATGGATTCAAGAGATGCAGGAATTGCTCAGTGAAAGGTTTCGGATGCTCCAAAGGGAAGGTATAAGAAATCCTCCGAATCCTCCTACAGACAGTCCGTCGACCCCTCCGGTCACTGCAGCTTCACGTCTTGAGAATGGAACAGTATCTCACCGCCAGATTAGTGTTATTGCTGAGCTTCGCAATACAATTCGTGGAAGGGAGCCACCCGTGACAATTACATTATCTGACGATGTGAATGATCCTGCTCCATCTCCTAGTCAGGCCTCCACTTCCAGCACCATGGCTATGATTCAAGGAGAAATTGTTGTTCCCAATTCATCTTTGGAACTTAACAGGGGTGGGACTTCTATGGTTCTTAGAAGGAGAACACGGAGCAGGAGTTCGTCGGGGTGAATGATGGAGTACCTCAGCTGCGCCAAAGAAGAAGGATGAACTAAAAGTCCTTCGCTTACCTTCCGCCATAATAAACTTGAGATGGACTCATGCATATTTCCATAGGTGGTGCTTAATATCATTGTAGGGTAATTCTGGATATTTTACAATGAATTTATATTCTTAATGTTGTTTATTATAGTTATTGTTTGCTTCAAGCCTTCAAAAGTTCCTAGTCTGAGATTATATGCTTGATACAGTTTTAACAGCTCTCATTGTTGAGTACAGATTGTTCTGATTAGTGTATGTTTGTAGAATGCCATGTTTCATGGAAACTGTTTCATATATGTTTCTTGCAATTTCTCCATGCATTTTATTTATTATCGTTTTTTGATTGGTTTGAGAATATTTCTTCATGGTTAATTATTCTGTCTGTTTAGCTTTGTTGCTTTTTTATGCAGAGTTGTCAATTTTATATTCCTTAAAGTGGTTGTTTCTTCATCCCTATAGTTGCCTCTATATTTAATCAAATCTCTAGTAGATAAAGTGGAGAGATACTTGCCTTCACACGGTTTGGCTATTACAGAGAGTCTAAATAGGGGGCGTTTTCATTCACACCATTTTTGAGGTCTTTCAATTGTAGATTGAATCTTGGTCTGCTTGATTAAAGAATTGTGATCAAACCTATTTCTTTTAAGGGAAACTGAAGATGTTGAGATTGAATCTTGGTCTGCATGGTATTATCTTAAGGCCTGTATTTTCCAATTATGAATACAGTGCTCTATTTTACTGTTAAAATACCTATTTCAACACTATCTAGTATTTCATGTCTTCTTTGTACTAATTACTGAACTGTAGGTTTCACCATATGTGCATTGCTTTGGTGATTTGTGTTCTGTTCTCTTAATTTCTGTCTCTGTTTCCTCTGGAAAATGGATTTAATTTCAAGTTCAGAAACCGAGGTTTTTACAGCGCATGCTCTGGTCATCTTTGCTCTGAAATTCCTATTGCAAGAAGAATTGCCTGAAGTAGTTTGCCTGACTCATCATTTGCCTTTGGCTTTCTGGAGACTGAATTTTGTCTGAAGATAAATATTATTATTGTGCTGAGCTGTGTAATATTTAATTGAGTTGAGCTAGGTTACTTTCGGGAGTATTCACGATGCGGAAACTCTCGCTTTGTTTTCATTGATACACATCTCGAATTTAAGATCCACACCATTGGGTGTGATCTATTACTAAAAGTGCTTGATTTTGCGACCGTTTTGATGACGAGTAAATCATAACGAAAATATTTTGAAATTCTGTTTCTAGTTAATTTAATAGAAATAGGTCATATCTAACGGTGTGGATCTTTAATTCGAGGTGTGTATCAATGAAAACAGAGTGAGAGTATCCGCAACGTGGATACTCTTGAAAGTAGCCTAGTTCAACTCATTTTAATTGACTATTTGCTTGGGTTCTTTTCCTAGTTATCTTTTAATGTTGAAGAAAAATTGAAGACCTGATGATAATGAATGAGCATGGAATGGTTGTGAGGAGTAAGAGAAATACAACTTACCTTTCTGAAATTTCCCAGATGATTTCTATTCGCTTAATGCTGGTTGATAATTATGTTTACTTGGTACCTTTCCATTAGGATGTGCATCTGTGTAACTGCTACAACCAGTTCCTACATTGAATCATTATTGTTTATAAAGTCTCTTTGGAAAACGTCATCACAGTGGCAAATGGTTCTCATTTGCTGAATACTTGCAGTGGATTGATTTCAGAACACTGAACAAGTGATTATGCATACAAACTATACAATACTTGTCGAACCCGAAAGAGTAATGTTGCGATAAATAGATTGCATGGCCAGCGAGAAACTGACTGCATTGCTTCAACTGCCTGAAAGCACCCAGCTGCTAACACTCTCACAACAAAGAACAAAAGCATCATCCCATACAAAGATGGGTTGCAGGTGCTGCAGAATCTTGAAAGCAGGAGTCTCATGAAAATGGGACAATATTTGCATTGTGGAGATGATTCTCAAAGTGCCTTTTCCTTCATATACATTGAATTTATGCAGGCATACAACATTAAAATGCTTTCGGTTTACTGATATTGTGGAAACTGGAAACAACTAATCTACAACATTCAGAGCAGCAGCCAGGAAATCGAACCATCAGAATCTGAAGAAAACGTCCTTCTGACCGATTACTGAAAGAAAAGACCTGCAGCACCAAGAATTAAAATTAGTTTTCGCATAACTGTAGATTTTGAATCTGAAGAGAAAATTTGACTAATACCTGAATAAATAGATAATTTGTCATCACATTAAAGTTTTCCTGGATGATACATGGAGATTATTGGGATATATAGCAAATATGGAAGGCAATTAATTGGTCTCTCTGCTTCGTTGGATCAAAATCTTCAAGAAGTCACTCCAAAAATTTCAAACCAGACTGTATTGGGAGCAATGATCTCTGAAAATTATTACCACCTGAAATAATGAAAGGAGACCTTGTTATAAGATACTACAATTTCGACTGAAATATGATAATAATTTGGTTCTTTGGCTCACATGTGCCTCAGGGTTAGGCATGCATACAAATTTCACATAACCAATTTTGTCACCTTAACTCTTTGACCACGAAAATTTAGGGGAAGTATGAGTTGCTACTTATTATGCATAAGATCAATTGCATGTATAAATAAAGTTGACATACTTAGTTACCTTCGTCCTTCAATGTGTTGCGGAAAGCCTAAGCTCAGTGAAAAACTTCTTGATTCCATTCAACTGCCAAAAAAAAAAACTGAAACAAAAAGGATGGAGTACCTCAAAGAAACAACTATCTGAATTATTTCGCTGACTGGTTTAAAATGGCTTCTGCTCTTCCACTTGCCTCTAGAAGACAATGGCCAGGTGATGCGATACTGAACTTATTTCTTGAACTGTTCTATGAGCCTTACAAGACTGTATGTCTCAGCATCAGGTGTCGCTCCTCTTAGAATCATTTTCCTCAACAAATCTGGATCATAAACCTTTGCCTTCACATGAGCCCTTAGAAAGGTATTATATACAAAGGTATATCTATCATATTTTGTTTCCTTAAATTCTTCAAATAATTTCTTTGCATTGTCCAAGTCACCCATGTCAGCAAAGCCTTCGAGTAGCATATGAGTAGTCTCAGACCACGGTGTAGATCTTCTTACTTGAAAGCTCAGAGCTTCATTCTTCCCCATATCAATAGTCCTCAATGCTTCATTTACAAGCCCTGCTCTTAAACAACCCAATGCAAGGTGCCGATAAGTAATAGCATTTGGCTTGCATCCATTTGCTTCCATTTCTTTGAACAGCTCCGATGATTTGTCCACGAGTCCATGCCTACAATACACTGATAAAATAGCATGAATTGCTGCGGCAACTTTATTTCTCCCCTCGATTTCATCTCTGCCCAAATTTCTTCTGCCCTAGAAATGGACCCTATCCTTCCAAATGCTTCAACTGCTAACACAAAGCTTTTGGATCTAATGTGAGGAAGGTTCTCGACTGACTTCCATGTCCTTTCTAGTTCCTTATCCTTCCCCAGGTAACCATACAAGATAAGAAGAACATCAAATGTAGACCAGTTTTTGCCGGTTTTTGAACGTTCAATAGCTTCCGTGTACATCTCAGATACTGTGTACAGTCTTGCCACAGCATGTGCTTTTGCTAGAATGCCGTAAGTGATTTCATTTGGTTCAACTTTTGATCTCTTCATATCATTGAACACATTGCACAGCCCTTCAATGTTATGGTCACTGGCTTGGATGTCCAAGAGAATGTTATAAGTTGATACATGTGGGCAAACACCATCAGCCTTCATTTGTACGAGGATTTTAGGAATAGATTTCTTGCGTCCAGAAGAGGCATGAAGTTCAATCAAACGGTTATACACGTGATGGGAGATAGGGAACCGCAATTCCCGCATTTTTCTCATGTAATCAAGAGAGAGCCTGATCTTACCTGATCAAGGCAAGCCATGACTAGGTTGTTGTAGAGCAATTCATTCTGATGCTCATGAGGGATGCGAACAAAGAGGCTTTCACCATGTGATACACCATGAAGCCTAGTTGTGAATTCCAGAAGATAGGAATAATCCAGCTCTCTCAGTTTGTATGGTCTCTCTCTAATCACCCATTCCATAACCTGTCATGAAATATACAGGGGTTATGTAGTGAAATTGGGATCTACTCTGGCTTCTTTCTTGCTTTTGACAAAAGATTCAAGCATTCTATTTAAAAAAAAAAATGTCAGAAGACCAAACAAATATAGTAGCAAATTTGATATAATTAAATGTCAGTCTGCTCAAATGCGGCATTGAAAAAAATTTCATAAATTAATAGTTAATACATTCAGCTCTACCAAGGTTCACTCTTAGTATTCAACAAGAACAATGGCTCACAAGTTTCTTTATAACCTCAGTCCTAGTTCGTTTTGGCCTACCCTTAGCTCCGCTATCACCTTCAACTACATGCAATTCTATCAATCTAACCTGCGAGAAGCTCCATCATACACATCCAAACCACTTTCTCAAATGAGAATACACGCAGAAATACTGTCATAACACATAAAGAGTTCCCAATTTTGAATCGGGAGAGCTGGCTACGAGGACTACAGCTGTAGATTGTTAATCCATCGAATGAATAATGTGTACGAAGGAGGGTACGACTGATCACAGTAAAAGTCTTAGCCTTTGTAAAATTATATGGGCTAGAATCTAAGCATATAAGAGCACAATCCAATCGAGAGAAACCAACAAAACAAGCCAAGTGTTCACTTGAAACAATATACTCATTAAGGTTTGCATTTTAGTATAAAACTCACTTCTTTTCCTCTTCCATTGTTTATCCATCCCTTCATTCAATACAAAAATAAGTTTACGGCACAAATCGAATTTTTTTAACGCAAATGTAAACAAAAAGAAGCCAAAATTAGAGTCAAATTCCCACAAAATCGATTTTTTTTCTTTTTCTTTTTCTCTTTGTCATTCTGTCGAACAAGTAGCGGGTTATTGTTTTGCTAACCTCGAGTGCCCGCTTGTTCTTCTTGAGCTTTCTCAACCGATTAATGGCGTGAAAGATGTCTCCTCGATGGATCGCAAACCCTTGCCCCATCCAGTTCTGAAAGGCCGAGACTATGGATTCCCCTCTCCCGAGCCTCTCCACTCGAGAGCAAAGCGAGTCTCTGGGCTCATCATCGCCGTCATCATCAACGACGTGGGCTCCTCCTTCAGAGAAAGCTCGGACCTTTGAGGGGTTGAGGAGAGAGAATGGTTGAAGGATGCAAAAAAGGTTTTTGAGAGGGACTCTCTTGTAAAAGAACCGGAGCAGCATCGCGCAGCGCAGAGACTGAGTGAGAGAGAGCTTGCCGGGGAGAGAAGACGGGGAGGCTGTGAATGGGCCAGTTCTTTTATTGTTTTCAGCCCATTCTTTTATGGGCTGGACATCTTATGGATCCAATCCAGTAACGAACCAGCCTTTTAAGGGTTGAGTTTGGTTGGGCTTTTTATAATTTGGGCTCTTACAAAGATTTTCCTTTGAATTAGCCTGATACTGGGGTCCATAATTCTGTACTCTGAACCCTTTTTAAGTTGATATATATTATTTTAATGAGAAAAATGTATATCAGCCTGCGGGCTGAGAGAACTCTCTCAGCCTGCGGTGACGTGGCTCATTTGTCACCTCACTGACTTGCGGCCCGCTTATAGGAAGAAGTTAAATTATCAAATACCCCTTATGAATAGCTACTCTTTCGGTAACTTTTCTTATTGTTTATTATTATTTCCCCACAAGACAATTTTTTTGACCGCTAGTTGTCAGATTTAGAAAATAAAAAAATTTAGACCAATGATTATTTAAAAATTATAAGAGAATAAAAAACAAATAATTTTTAAAACACTGCCACCAAGGTCGCAGTCATCTACGATACAAATGTAAAAAAACTGCGACCCGAGACGACACAGCGACCAAGGTCGCAGTCATCTACAATACAAATGTAAAAAACTGCGACCCGATTCGACACTGCGACTAAGGTCGCAGTCATCTACAGTGTACACTGCAAACATAACAAACTGCGACTAGGGGAATTAAAAAATAGATGACGTTAAATACACTGCGACCATGATCGTATGACATTATAATGAATATTGAAACAACTGCGACCCGGGACGACACTGCGACCAAGGTCGCAGTCATCTACAGTGTACACTGCAAACATAACAAACTGTGACTAGGGGAATTAAAAAATAGATGACGTTAAATACACTGCGACCATGGTCGTATGACACTACAATGAATATTGAAACAACTGCAACCCGGGACGACACAGCGACCAAGGTCGCAGTCATGTACAATACAAATGTAAAAAAACTGCGACCGGTTCAACACTGCGACCAGGTCTGTAAATTTATAATTTTTAAACAAATTTTTTTAAACAAAAAAATGATTAGGTGAAATTTTAGATCTGTAAATTTTTTTGAAAGGACACGTTTTTACATAAGGTAAAAAGTTGTGAGTGAGGGTATTTTCAGAAAATACAATGTTTTCATGACTAACATTAAATTAGGCGGGATTTTTGAGGTTTTTGTCCGCCAAAATTTATGACAGATTTGTGGCTCTGATGTTGCCACGTCCTGCCGGCTGAGAAACTCTCTCAGCTTGCAGGCTGAGGTACAGTAACCCCTATTTTAAATATCTATAAATCAAAAATCAAATTTGAATACCTTTGTTTAACCTGCGCAAATGGTCGGCGAAAGAAAGTAGTGAAATGATTAGATCTATATCTTTAGACATATAAATTCTCATATGATCTAAACATTTAAAAACCATTACAACTAGTTTTTGTTAGGTTCAAATGTTCTACACCGTTCAACTAAGCAACTCACTATTTAGGCTGTTCATTTTTCTCTACTTGATGCATGAGTAAAAAATATTCAAAACATTTAATTTTTAGTTTATAAATACTTGAAATAATATAGATCAACTTCAACCCAGTGGATCTTATATTCGAACGAGGAATGTTAGTATTTGAGTGAGAAGGATCAATTCCTTTTGGAAGGATATTACACACAGAGGATGATGACGCCATCAACATTGAACACACAGCAGGGGGTCGTAGAGGAACCTGAACCTGCACCTGCAGCCGCAGGATCGTCATCGTCGTCACCGCAGCCAGGCCAAGAACAAGTGGCTGCTGCTTCAACTGATCCAACTGAAGAAGAAGAAGAAGAAGAAGAAGATGATGATGATGATCTCAACATGTTGTCCGAAGTGGAAAGGTGCTGCGATGCCATCGACTACAACAAGAAGGAACGGGGGGCATGAAGACGCTGCCTCTGGTGACCGAGCTACCTGATCAGCCATCAGACTGAGGCTCACAGATGCTGCTGCAGCAGCCATGCGATCAAGAATTGTTATCGGCATCATTGCCATCATCCTCTGATGATCCAACTCCAGCTGAGGAACCTGATCAGCCTGCAGCGTCACTTAACCAGTTGAAGATGCTGCAGCAATTGATCCACCTCAAATCTGCTGAAGCTGCCGATCGCCTTGCGTTCTGGAAGTCTGCAATGGACAAGCCCAAGAACGGCAACTTGGCCTCCGCATTGTGGCACCACACTTCGTGTGTTTCTTTGGCGCGACACTTGCCATCAATTTGGCCTGCATTTCCTTCACGATGCACCTTCGCTTTTCAAACTCTGGCCACTGGAAACACTCTTCATTATCTCTTTCCATGTCAGTGCCTTCCCCATTCTTACTATGAACACCATTGCCATCTGTTCCTCCACACTTGAGTTGCAATTTAAGAGAGCAGATTCAAAGAGAGTGGCATTTCGTCGAGCACTTGTTGCATTTAAGAGGTGGTGGCATTTTCATTGGGTCTTCTTCCTTTTGCTGGTTGTTTGTTCTTCTAGAGCTCAGATCTCAGCATCTCTTTGACGTTGAGCTCTCGAATAGTAGCTGCTGGGCTCATGGCTGAGGCCATGGCGATGTTGGCAAGCCGTGGAGATCCATGGCGAGGCGAGAGAAGAGGGTGATAAATTTTGAATTTGAAAGATACATCTGTTGGTGCATTGACAACGGATTTTTATTTTTTTGTATTTTATTTTTTAAAAAAATGATTTCTAAAAAAATAAAGAAAAGTTTTACCACAACTTTTGCACAACTCAACTCTTACCAAATGGTATATTAATTTTCTGATATTTTTTTAATGTTTTTATCATTTTATGCTATCTTTTTAATCACTTTTACATAATTTATTTTACAGTTGTGGCATGTAATTAAGTTTTTGGCAAGTTGATTTCAAATGTAACAACAATTATACACAGGTAAAATTCTTCTACCACAAAAACATGTTCAAATTAACCATTAAACTGCAAACATTCTTGTGAGGAAACAATCTACTACAAATGCAATTGAGTGAAGCACTGCACTGTTTTTGCCATCAGCATGATTAAAAAAAAAAACCATAAACCTCGTTCAAACTCTTCAAGCATAAGAACAATGGCCCTTTTCTACACATTGAGCTCTTCCAACATACATATTTTTCAAAACATTCAAACCAAAAGACATTTGAAACAAGAGAGGGCTTCTTCATCACCCTGCAGTCATCCATTTACAAACAAAAATGTGGATAACCTCCACCCAGTTTCATTGGATCTTTTCATGACATCCATGCAACAAAAAGGGACTCATACAAGTCAAAACATGAACACAACACTCCATAAAATCACATAAACTAACCTCACAAAAACTACATTACAAAGATTTCAATTACATCTTCACAACAAAGCCACAACCAAAAGTGAGATACATAGGATAGTTAGCTAGCAGACGACAAAATGTTGCTCTTCTACTTGTCGTTGCTCTGTCATCATCTTCGGAAGAGATCGCTATGTAGTTAGTTCTTCACTTAGCCAAGACCTGTCCAATAATGATTAGTTTCAGAAAGAAATAGGGTCAATAAAGATAGAGATGATCACATATTCACATACACAAGAAAATCCAGTTCAGTTTCCTTCCATAAGATTATGTTTAGTTAAAGCATTAAACTGGCAAGTTGAGACAGTGAGCTGATCCGTTATAGATTTTATAATGAAGTTAGTATTTCCATTTCTTCATATCAAACCATGATAGCAAATATAATGGCATGAAGAGTTCATAGAAATTTCGGCTCTATATATCTAAACAAGTTGGTAGTCTAAGAATCAGCCTAACAACAAAATGCATCTAATAGAAGATGATTATTATACCTCACAGCTCTTCTTGTTGGTCACCTTGTTTTTATACAGTAGCTTTAGTTTCCTTAAGCTTAAGCCATCAAACCTCGCTCCCTCTGTGCCCTGCTTCATTTCGAGGTGCACCTTCCCTTCTTCTTCTTCAACTTTCCCTTGTGTTTCCAATTTAATCACCTCTTTATTCTCCTTATACAACAATCTTAACTTTCTCAAGCTCAGGCCACTCAGATCTGTTTTCTTCTCCCTCTGCTTCTGTGTTTTGATTTCAACCATAGTTTCTCTAGATCTCTTCTCCTCTCCATTCTCTTTGTCCATGTCAGTGCTGTCCCCTCTGCTACTATGAATACTAATGGATTCAATTCTCTCGTGAGATTTAACAATTGGGTCAACAGCCTCTGGCAACAAGGTCTCTTGGATTCCAGTAAGATCTCTAACATTGGGTGTCATGTCTGAGCTTTCTGGTATTGTCTCTCCACAGCCCTTTGCCTCTCCATTTTTCGGTCAATGTCAGCGACTTCCTCACCGTTACTATGAATACCAAAAGATTCCATTCTGTCATCTTTGCTGTGCTCTAGTATTTGACCAACATTCAACGCAAGACCTCCAACGCTAACATCAAATTCATGAGATTTAACAACTGGATTACCAGACTCCGGCAACAAGGTTCCTTGGCTTCTAATAAGAAGTCTAGCATTGGATGGCATGTTCAAGTTCTGGACTTGGTCCTGTCAACAGTCTAGGTGCTTGATGATTTTGCTGACCTAAAGAATCTACGCATTCCTTGTCAAGATGATCATCAGCAGGAAGAAAGTATGAGGTAGTTTCTTGATCCTTCTTGATAAGATCGAGGCATTGGTTGCCAAAATTTGTATTGTCGCATTCTGTGACTTTGGGTATATCATCTCCAAATGCTGAAAAGTCCAGCAAGCGGTTATCGAGATCTCCAATGTCAACTTGGACACCGATGCTTCTCCTTATCTCCTCTCCTACTGGAGCACATTCCATCACTCCTCCAATAGCTGATTCAGCGGACTCAAAAATAGTGGCATTTTCTCGAACACTTGTGTTGCATCCCCTCCTACAATATGTCTTCAAACACACTGACCTCTCTCTGCAAGGCACCAGAGTATCACAAGGCAGCAGCTTTCTTATTGGGTCTTCTCTTCTTCTTCTTCATCATCATCATCATTATCCCCTTTCTCTTTGCTGCTTGCTCTTCTTGAACTAACTGTTCTGCTTCTCTCCAAGGTTGAGCTATTAGGTGATTCTTCCTGACTTTTCTTCATTTTAGCAATTTGTCGAACACTTGAGTTGCATCCCAACATGGGCCTTTTCAGGCCTACCCCTTCAATCAGTTCCCCTGAACAATCCCATCTTCTCCTACAGTAAGTCTTCAAACACTCTGACTTCTCTCTACAAGGCACCAGACCGTTAAAAGGAGGCAACTTTCCTGTTGGGTCTTCTTCTTCATCATCATCATCCACTTCCTTTCTGCTGCTAGCTTTTCTTGGGCTCACAGATCTGCTTCTCTTTGACATTGAGCTACTGTGTAATTCTTGCTTAGTTCTCTTCTTCCTCCCATTTGGTGCTAATAGACAGATGAATGATGAGTTTCTCCGGCAACTGCGAGGTGGGTTTGGTGGCCGGGTTGGTGACTTGATGGGGGTTTGCGATTCTTGTTGAAGTTCATCCAAACCTTCAACCTGTGATTCATTCAAAGTAACCTTTTTTTTGTTTAATTTTGATATAAATTGGAACAAATGAAGAATGTTTGAGGAAAAGGAGGAGACAATTAGGCTTACCGCTTGGAGAGAGAGGAGGGCGTCGGCCATGGCGATGTTGGTGCGGTTTGCTGGGATCTTGTTCCTCTTGCACAGGAGCTGGAGAGTTCTCCTGGGCAAGTTGTGGAAATCCATGGCGGCCGAGCGAGGGGGCGAGCGGGGGGCGAGAAAGAGAAGAGAGAATAAATTTGAATTTGAAAATTAGAAAGTTAGTGGGCCGGACATCAAATGAGACCGCTGATAGATGCCCAAGTTCTTGATCTCGGGCCGGCCTCTTATGGTCCAACTTAGCAGGCCAGTTACGGTTTGCAAGCAGGTCTTAAAAGCCCACCCGACTGCGACAAAGCCAGTGAAGCAGAATTAAAACATTAAGCACAACACTGACCAAGTTGGAGAGAAAAAAGTAAAGCCTATTGCAGCACAGGCTCAACTAAAGTTCTACAACAGTTCAAAAAACAAGCTCACAATCAAACTGCAATACTTCACTTCTGATGAAGACAACTTTCAACATTCTCTCACACAGGTCACTTTTGAAACTAATCAGCATCTTCTCACTCTTAGAAGATACCTGGGCGGTGCCATGGCCCTGCTCGATCAAGTTGCTGATAGTTACTGAGCTCATGGTGCCATGGCCCTACTACAATTTGGTCTCGAGAATTGAAATTAACGAATGGAAAACATCACTACAAGAATACATCACCCTTGGAATTTAAACTTCCCACATCTTCTATTAAATAAATAAATCTGAACAAACACTATATAATTAACAAACAAGCTTTACAACCGAGAAGGAACGTAGTAGTGTACCCATTGGCAAAGCCAGCTGATGGTTTGGGGATAAAAAAAGGTGATCCCCAGTTGGAGCTGGAGAGCTACTGAAAATCTACCAAAAGTCATTAGCTTCCTGCTGTTACAAACACTGGTTCCCTACACGTACCAAGAAAAGCTGTTGACGGGATTGTCGTCACCTAGTCGGGGGTTCTGACGCCTGGCTGCTCAGAGAAGGATTGGAGGAGATGGACGGGAGAGTCGATCCGTTCTCTTGCGGAGGCGGGCTCCCCATTTCAGCTCCGCGTCCGATGGCTCCACCACGTGGACTGTTCCATCACTCATCCCAGAGCAACCTGGTTCGGCTCCGAGGGGTGAGCAGCAATCACCATAGGGTACACGGCGCCAGCACTAAAAAAAAAGAAAATAGTCCAAGGGATTGAAGAGATCGATCAGTATCCAACAGCTTTGGTACCTCATAATGATTCAACACTGGGAAAGATACAGAAGTAAATTAATTAACCTGGGAGGTTTCCAAGTTCAAACTACAGGGATTTTAATGATAACATAATAGAGCAATATTAGTCAACCACCTTATACAGAAAAAGGCTTCCGTATTAAAAAAGTGTATGAATGTCATTGTTACCTGGCAGCAGAAGGCGGTAAATAGGCCGAGGGTGCAATTCGACACCTAAGTCTCAGGCTATCAGCGTCAAAAACTCCAACTGCACCATCACAGAATCCAGCATACACCAGCATTCCATCGCATGAGTATATTGCACTTGAAATTGGTGCAGAAAGAGAATCTCTGGGAGACCACTGCATTGGAGAAAGCAGACATTTGTTAATTCAAAAGATTAAAACAAGAATATGATAAATGACAAGCCTCTTGGAAAGTGGCAGATTGATTTACTAAATTAGAGGCGGCAATTGATGGTTCCAGTCCCCGTTCTATAGAACAAATCCCACAAACTTTTCGAAAAGAACATTTTGCAGAAATTTCAGATATTGGCCAGGATCGGTGAAAATAAGATCAACAACAATCAATTTGCACAGTAAGCAGATGAAACTTTTAGGGGAGCGAACTAACCGTCCTTAAGCAATCAAGCTTGCTGTCGTAGATGGAGATTTGGCTGTCATGTACAACCAAGATGTGTGTCTGATCATTGTGAAACTGAACTCGTGTGTCCCCAACAAGAGGGGTAGCACGACCAGTTGGTGCCTGAAGAAATCTCGACTTCCTCTTCTCCCATCCATCAATGCTCCACACACATAACTGTTTAAATTTAAAAAAATCTCAGATCAATAAAAGGAAATACCATAACCAAATAGCAACGTAGTAGCTTGTGATTGTAGGGACTGAGGTTCTTTGCAAGAACATTGAATATACTAAAAGCTGATCATGAAACCACAGCTATGTATCATTTAGTAGTTTTTGATCGACAACGCAAAAATCATCATATCTATATACCTGTGCATCAGCCCCCGAAGAAACAAGCACATTCAATGACTGGGAGAACGCAAGGCCAGTGATTTTCTTCTGATGACCTTTGAGCTTGGTTTTGACCTGCACGGAATGCGAGAAACCAATTAAAACAATGAGATGGATAGATGAAGGTAGTAGCAAAACTCATGGTAAAGGATGTAAAGATGCCTACAAGTCAATAAATAATAAAGTCTCACGGATGGTAACATCATACACGATAAAGGACAATTATCAAGTCCATGAGGATTTCATAATCAGACTACGACGAGAGAAAACTGATCAGTGAAATCTATTTAAGCTTATGGCATTTGGATCATTTATGATAACAAGTTATATATGTTTCATGCCTTTCAACTGTTTAGGGCTATAAAGGATAGTAAATTAAGTGCTTGAATAAAAATTCAATTTTCATACAAAAAATTTTGGCTCTCCTAATTCATACTTGAAGTTCTTATCAAGCTTCAGCCATGCTCACGTACCTATCATGCTTTTCATGTATAAGTTTTGAAGTTGACATTTCCTTAAGAGTGAGTTAGGTTACAACAAGAGATGATTGAAAAGGAAATTTGAACATTTTCCAATCTCAATCTAGTTAAGTTTCATGTAACTCAATATCTATACCATGGATAGAAAATTTCTTATTTCACATACTCTCTCTCTTTTGAAATTCATCCAAGCACATATATCAAAAAATTAATAAAGTATTTTTTTCTTGTTGATCTACATAATATGGCATTGCATGGAATAAAGGAACCGTTTTAGTAACCTCAACTCAACATACCTGTTATGCACTAGGAATTGTTTGCAAAAATATAAAATTTGTATTTTGACAATGACTTGGGTGTTGGACATGGCAATTCTCTAAAATCCAGATAAAAGGACACGACCACATATATAATTGCATGTGAATATGCACATATTTATCACACATATTCATGTGTATTTTTATTTTTATTTTTTTGTTTATTTACTTTTTGGTGTGTGCAAGTATGTTTCCCACATGGGAGAACTTTAAGGGAGACAAAAAAAAATGAAGCAAACAATTTACAATTTTCTTACTGAAAATTTAGCTAAAAGAGGGATAAGAACCCATTATTAAGCATACTTTACAGTAAGTATAGGCGGCTGCATTTGTTCATTCAGGTACAGTTCCAACGTGAGAACGGTTCCATATCATTTAGAAATATGAATAGGTTATTATGGCTACACTAACATTAACACTTCAAAAGAATGATTCACAGATTCAGAATCTATATTACTTCACCATCTTTCACCTAGAAGGGAGCATAGGAGCAACCTCCGAATAGATATTGCTTTCAACTTTCAACTTCTCTGCATAGCAAATCCCATCTTCATAGGGAAAGACTGGATAATTTTTATGCACTCAATGGCATGCCTTTTAGAATTTCTAACTGTAAGTTTTCATTAATAAGTAATCTTATAGAATGCAAAGCGCTGAAAAAGGTAAGCAAACTGCTAGGATTTTGCTTTGTTTTCAAGAGAAGATGATGGTCCAAAAAAATCCAATCAAATTGGAGAAGATGATGGTTGAAGTAGAAGAAGAGAAGCAGATCAAGGAAAGTTAGCCGACAATAGTCGACTAACAAAGCTACTAGTTGACTAAGCCTAAGTACTAGGCAACTAGGACAGATACAGAGGGGAAGCAGTTTACAGTAGTTGATTATATAAACTTATTAGTCAACTAATGAAAGGGTTAGTCGGCTAGTCGACTATACGGGGCGTTTTCTGAAGGAGAATCAGTTTCCTTTTCAGGTGCCGATTTTTTCTGGTGGAGTATGAATAGGACTCAATTTCTATTCAATGAAGGATTTGTTTTTATAGATTAAAGGGTTTAGAATCCTTCTAGATCAAGGAAATCATCTCCTAATAGAACTGATCAAGATTCTTCAAGTATCCAAAGTTCAAGATCATCTCATAGTCCAAATAAGAGTTGTATTATAAAATTCGATAAATAAAAGTTGTAACCAAGCAGTGTACAATAGAGAATATTGATCTCAAGGACAAAA
Source organism: Agave tequilana (assembly GCA_038442645.1). Lineage (NCBI taxonomy): Eukaryota > Viridiplantae > Streptophyta > Magnoliopsida > Asparagales > Asparagaceae > Agave > Agave tequilana. Next base: position 167,534 of record JAVJIF010004184.1, read on the forward strand.
AAGTAAAGAACACCAAGGAGATCAGAAGGAAGCCAGGCAAAGAGAGGAGCAAGGTGAAGGTGCATAGAGATAGATAATACTATTGTAATCTAGGTCTAAATTAAAGAGTAAGGTGAATACTCTTGTTGAATCAAGATGAACGTTAGATCTCTTAATATCAAGTTATTAATAAAGCTCTCTCAAGTTCTCTCCTCGTGAACGTAAGCCAAGTTTGGGTCGAACCACGTTAAATCCTCGTGTTCTTTCTTATTGCTCTTTTGTCTATGTATTGTTAGTTTGTTTTACAATAGTTTTTTTTTTTTTTTTTTGCAAGTATTGATCATATTGCCAAGTTCCGCAAATGTCGATCCTGGGAGTAATAATTGGTATCATAGCATATCAATTACGCAACTGGTGTCAAAGCTAAAGGTTGACGAAGGGCAATATGTCGAAGATAGAAAGTTCTACGACAAAATTCGAGGTCGAGAAGTTCAATGACAAAGAAAACTTTGGCTTATGGCAAAAGAGGGTGAAAGCGTTGCTCGTGCAACAAGGTCTTCACAAAACCTTTAGAGTAAGTCAGTAAAATCTGCAGATACGTCAAATGAAGATCGAGAGATGGATTTAAAGGTGGCAAGCAGATCCAACTATATCTTGCAGACGAGGTGATGTACAACGTGATGAATGAAGAAACGGTTACAAAATTATGGTGAAGGTTAGAAACATTGTATATGACGAAAAGCCTCTCCAACACACTATATCTCAAGAAACAACTATATGAGCACAGGAACGAAGGGAGAGAGCAGTGTTGGAGCATCTAAACTTCTTCAGCAAGGTCATCAACGAGCATCTAACTGTTGATGTCAAGATCGACGAGGAGGATAAGGTGTTGATACTTCTCAGTTCGCTTCAGAGTCATATGATCACATCGTCACTAACATACTCTACAGTAAGGGAACTCTCATCTTGAAGGAGGTCACGTCAACTCTCTTATATAATAAAATTAAGAAAAGGACAAATCAAGATGAGCAGACATGATCAGATTTGGTGATCACGGGAAGAAAAGAAAGGTCTGGCTCATCAAATGCGTATCACTTTTGTCACAGGGAAGGTCGTTGGAAGAATGACTGCAAGCATCGACAAGAGTTGTTAAAGAAGAAGGGGCAAGCTGCAGAGACAGATGTAGCATTGAGCATTTGAGGAAACTGAAGTATTAATGGCTTCTTATAAAGATAACACTTCTTAAAGTAAAGGCTGGATATTTGATTCATTTAGTACGGTTCATGTACATTCCCAAAAGGAGCTGTTCAACTCTTTGGTTGCAAAGGAGGAAGGAACTGTCAAGACGATGGATGGCTCGGCTTGTGAGGTTATTGACACTGAGACAGTCAAGATTACAGAAAGAGATAGGACGATTTGTGCTCTGGAGGCGATCCGGTATGTCCCGGAGGCACCCTACAATCTAATATCCATAAGGGTGCTCGACGAAGAAGGATGTCGGATCCAAGTGTAACAAGCCGTCGTCACAATTAGCCAATAAAACAGGATAATCCTAAAATGAGAGAACTGTGGAGGGTTATACAAGCTGAAGAAAGGAAACTCAATTCGAGGGGGAGTTTCAAGGAAAAGCTTAGAAGAGAGTTTATCGTGAGGTGGAACTTCAAGGAAGACTGCAACGGGACGTGAACCGGGTCAAAGTGTTGCGGGAAGAAGAAAGGGTGCATTCGAGCAATGCCTGAGATGGCCCAAGCCATGACAGTAATCAGTCAAAGGCCTTAGAGGAGGGGACAAGAGTTAAATGTTTCACGGCATGGTTACAACCAAGGAAAGAATAAATATAGTAATCAAAATCTCAAGGTGTTTTACTAAAGACTTGAAAAGCAAGTCAAGGTAGATATTGATAAGATTTTGCCTTGTTTTTAAGAGGAGATGATGGTCCAAGAAGATCCAATCGAGTTAGAGAAGATGGTGACTTGAAGCAGAAGAAGAGAAGCAAATTAAGAAAAGTTAGTCAACTTATAGTTGACTGACAAAGACTACTAGTCGACTAGGCCTATGTGCTAGTCGACTAAGACAGATACAAAGGCAGATACAGAGAGGAAGCAGTAAGTAGTCGACTATATAAACTTATTAGTCGACTAATGGAAGAGATTAGTTAACTAGGCCTAAGTGCTTGTCGATTATACGGAACATTTTCTAAATCAGAATTAGTTTCTTTTTCAGGCGCCGGTTTACTTTTCTGGTGGAGTACGAATAGGACTCAGTTTCTATTCAATAAATAATGTGTTTCTAAAGATTAAAAGGTTTGGAATCCTTCTAAATTAAGGAGATCAACTCCTAATAGGATTGATCAAGTTTCTTCAAGTATCCAAAGGTCAAGATCATCCTATAATCCTGTATTGTAAAATCCTATAAATAAAGGTTGTAGCACTGTACAACAGAGAGAACACTGATCTGAAAGAGAAAAAGGTAGAGAACACTAAGGAGATCAGAAGGAAGCCAAGCAAAGCGAGGATAGAAAGGTGAATGTGCATATAAATAAGGTAATACTCTTGTAATCTAGGTCTAGATTAAGGAGGAAGGTGAATACTTTTGTTGTCAGGAGGAAGGTTAGATATCTTTGTATCAAGTTATTAATAAAGCTCTCTCAAGTTTTCTCTCCGTGGACGTATGCCAAGTTTGGGCCGAATCACGTTAAATCCACGTGTTCTTCTTATTGCTTTTGTCTAGATATTGCTATTTTGTTTTACAATAGTTTTCTTTTGCAAGCACTGATCATATTGTCAAATTTCGCAAACGTCGATCTTGAGAGTAATAATTGGTATTATAGCATATCAATTACGCAACACAAACATCATTGATTGTCCTGCTTAACTACTCTAATTCTATTTCTTCATATTCTTTTTGGAGATTTAAAAGTGCCAACACCGATACAGTATAAATGATAACTACTCTTATTGCTATAGACTAAACCTACCGCTGATAAAATAGAGAGATGAAAGAACACAGACTATGTTCTGAATGCCCTAAAGCAAAAGTTGATGAAAGCAATATACATAGAACTAAAGGCAGAAGAATAAAACAAAAATCCATTGACAAGGATTAGGAAAACTCAGGCCAACAGAGATAAGGTGTACATATTATATCTAAAATGTGGCTTACTTACCTCATCGATTCTGACATTATATATTTGAATGGAGGAATCATCCATCCCTATGGCAATAATGTTATTATCTTGCGGGTGAAATGCCAAAAAGGTCGCTGCTGGAGGGGGTGGCATGAAAGTTGTCATAACCTATGAAAATTTACAACATTAGTTTAAGAACACAAACAAGAAGCAGATCATGTATTCTATAACTAAGGTCTCCCAACCTCACTCCTAATAAAAAAAATTCAAATTTGGAAACATCATAACAAACCTTAAATGTCATCATGTTGAATAATGAAACTTTTCCACCAGATGCAGACATAACATAAGAATCATTCTTCGACAAAGCAATACATGCAGTGGATTCTTCAGGGTTGCTGTCATTTGTGTCATTGGTCATAAGAATACCATTTGTTGGCTGCCACAACTGCGGTACAACAGAGGCAGTAGACTGAAAACAAGGAAAAGGTAACTGTTAAGCAGAATGCATAAAAGAATTATGTTCTACAGCTGAGACTGATCTGAACCTTGCCATGTGGATTTCTTTCAGTGCGCTGCCACTTCCACAGTTATGCATCGCATTCGAGGCAAGAGCCAAGACAGCCAACCCAGAGTTTGTATATAATAACCGAACAACCTGTAAGTAGATATAAATAATGAATCATGCAGAATTACCATGATACATATAGCAGAGAAGACAAGGAAGTAAATTTACAATTGACTGAAGATCAAATTCGTTAGATGGTTGAAGAAACAACTCTCTTGTCATATGCTTCCAAACAAACAGTGAAAGCAAGGCAGATGGTGATACAATACTATGCGCTTGAAGATCAGCAATCATTTTGTAACAAGTAAATTACAACACATGTTAGAGACACTCTATTCACAAGTTATGTACCAAGAATTGCAACTGTACATGTGTTTTCCTAGTGGGTTTGTTACATCCACCACTTTTCAGCAAATGCTAATAACATCAAGAACTGATAATGATGGGACACAGTGGTAGACAGTGGATTGACCCGGGTTGTCAGAATACTTGTACTATCATCGCCAAAAAATGAAGAAAAATTACCACTCTTCCAAATATACTTTAGAGCTATACCTTGCTCGGTGTTGTAATGGTGTCTGGCAATCGCAAGGCTTTAAGATGAGCAGAGTCTACTATGTCAGCCAATTTCCAGCTCTTTGGCTTGTCAGAATCATCTACAATTCTTGGTTTAATGTCGACTGCCCTGTTATTGTCCATAGCGGCCTGCAATCACATTCAAAGTTATACCCTCAACGATTCATACATGTATGCGAGAAACCAAGAACAAATTGTAGAACATTGTCGACTCACCAGACCACTCATCGACACCGGAGGTGGAAGTGGACGCTCCAGAGTGGCCGCAACAGGGCTAGAAGCATTTGAACCGCTACCCAATGCATTGACAATTGGGGCCTGTAAAAAGAGAAACTATAGATTAAGCATACAAGTATTCAGTTAATTTATACCAAACAGTAGCATGGAAAGAAGGAACAGATAATGATGCCAGTCCCAACTAAAATACTTACTGTTAACTATTTCATGTAATTGCCATTGGCAAGAGAAATGAAAAGAAAGTAAAAGGGGAGTAAATCATTTCTTTTTAATCATATAAAGCCAAATCACTGGTTATTTTAGATGGCTAAGAAAAAATGATAATCTTCCGACTATTTACAACTAGTCTCAGTATCAAATACAGGGCCAGAAAGGTAGTATATTTAGGGATGTCAATTCAGTTCTGAAGACGTTTATATCAAACACAAGGCATAAAAACCAGCTGACAGTTTGTTTCAAAACCTTTGAATTTTTCCCTGATGTGATGACCCAACTTTTAACCCATTGGTGGCCCCATTATCAATCAACTGAACATAAATACATCCACTATGAGTCAAAGGTGCATGAGCCAGCAGGTCTGAAGGATAGACGCCCATATTTTCTAATGTTTAACAGTAGAAAATCAATATATTTACAATAGGCTGGTGGTCACATTTAAAACTTTGATATGAAAAGAAATGGGAGATCAAGGTTATGGCAAGAATGAAAGTGTTCCTCTGTCAGGTAGGTCATACTGGCCTAGAGATCAAGTGGTAGATTTTCAGAGAATGTGCTGGGAGGGGCTGGATGACAGTCAATATATGCACCCCAACTGGCATTCAGTGAGCAGAATATGGCCAAAACTATAGAAATATGAGTTGACTTGAGAGTTGAGACAACCAACCATGTCTTATATTTGTTTTTTTAGAATCAAACCAACCGTGTCTTATATTTGATTTAACACAAACTGATTTCTCCATATGTATGTAAGCCTGAGAGCTTTCTCCCAGAGGGGGCAAGTCACTGCAGGCATCTGTAAACTGTTTATACATCTTCGGTTGGCTTTTAAATGTCGTCCAGTGTGACCAAGTAACAACATAATGCAAATCAATAATTCCAATACCTATTGCAACAGGCCAAGTCATGAGAGAAAATTAATTAAGATCATAGTAGTGTACCTTGGAATTAAGTTGCTGAGGAGGTCCTCGAGAGCCCTCAAAGGTCCTGCTCTCCAGCATCCTTAGCAAGCGCTGTCCATCAGTGTTTGCTAAGATCTTAATTCCATTATCATTAGTCGTAACAGCAAGCAATGACCCCTCTCGGTTAAATCTCAACCGAGGACTCGCCTGCAACAAATAAGAAACAAGACATAAAAACCTGCCAGCCTTCAAGATTGGTAATGCAGACAAAATAAGCAAAACATATTGCTACTCACAGTTAATCCACCCTCTGCATCTGTCGTAGTTAGTAAATTGGTATTATCCATATCCCAGAACTTAATCATAAATTCATCTCCAGCAGCTAAGAAATGGTTCCTGGTTGTGTCAAACTGCACAACTCCTAAAGAGCGTTTCCTAAATCCAGAGTATGTCCTTTTAATAGCTCCCTCTGTTTCATTCCACTCAACCAAATGGGAATCTCCTTCTTTACTAGTTCCACATGAAAAGAGCCTGAAACAGGTGCACAGGGGGTTGTGAAAAGTAATCATATAAAAGAACTAGAGTAATGAAATGCAGTAGCCAGATGCCAGACTAAAAGTGAGGAATAACAGATTAACAGGAAACAATACTTTGAAACATTGGTTAGTTGAAATGTATTGTCATTACCACACAAAAAAGAGAGAGAGAAGAAAAACACTTAACTTCATGTGCTACAATCTAGCATGCTAATGTCATGCCATGAAGAAAGAAATGCATCAACTTTTACCTTGCGCCATCAGCGCTGTATGCCATTGTGGTGCACCAGAGCCCAGGAGCATCATAATCAACTCTAGATCCAGCATAATCATATAACCATGCTTTGATCTTCCCGTCAACAGCAGTTGAGAATATAAACTGCACATAGAGCTAGAGTAAGATAGATATAAAAGACATGGCGTTAATATCAAGAAGATCTAAACTTTTAGAACCTTCTCAACTAATTCAGGGTACGTTTCCAACAAAATCAACAATAAATTTGTCATTGGAAAACTAGTTCTACATAATTTTAAAAAGAATAACCACCAAAACAAGGAGACACCAGTGGAGAAAGAAACCTGTATTGTCTCCTTATGGTGAGGGCAAACAGAATATACAGGAGCTTCATGGCCTTCAAACACATACTGCTTTTGTCCTGTGGTGGCATCCCACACCTGCAAATCCATGAAATGAGTGTAAGATATATGACTTAGCAAGCAATAATGTTGCAACATAGAAGAGATCTTTGTTTGTCCTGACCTTAATTGTTTTATCATCACCACATGTAATAATTGACAAGCTCTTATTGGGATGAGAAAATGCAATGTCATTAACACCACCTACATGAGCATCAATCTATACACAAATATAACCAGTCAAAGATCTATGAATGGTTGTTTACCAAGGTCAAAATTTAAACCTCACCTCTAACTGTTGTCTCAGCTCACCATTGGGAATATAAGCATATGTCTGAACAAGGTGCTTAGAAAATGCAATACCTATAGAAGATAACAGAAGAAGTTACCAACCATAAACAAATTCCATAGCATACAGTACCCTACATCAGGAAGCAAGGAATCCATATATAAAATAGAAAATCATTAAATGGGAAAAGCATTTGCTTCATCTGTACCAATAACAGATCCATCAGGGCTCCATAAGCAACGATTTACAGATATTGTAGCATCTTTCATCAGTGCTGCCTGTAAATCAGATTAAGTTCTACTGAGGAATATATCAAGACCAGGAAAACCAACATGCACAAAGAAGAAATATCATGGAAATCATCTTATTTAGTTTGGTTTGAACAGGTATAGATTTAAGAAAATACCTGTAGAGGCACCGAACAAGCTTGGACATCCCAAACCTTAAAGTTCCTATGTGCTATCCTTTCTCGAGATCCAACTTCCCATATTCCAACATCACCAACATTTGTTCCAACTATGGCAGCAACAAATGTAGGTAAATGTGAAATGATAAGAAGGTACTGCTATCAGAAAAATTACAATGCAATCACTCAAGGAATAGTAAAAGCAGATACCTAAAAGAAATGTTTGATGTTGCGGATGGAAATCCAAGCTCATGACATTAGAACCCTGATTCAATGTTCGTACAACAGTTTTGGGAAGATCATCTTGGGAATAAATATTGGGTGGATGAGTGGCACCAGAGAATGACACCTAAAAGATATTCGGTTATTATTGGAATAATGGAATTGACATGTCAAAAATCAATAAGTATTAAAAAAAAAGGATTCAATGAATAGACATTTAAATGTCTCTGAAAATTTCTTCAGAAAGGCTTTTCTAATGTTATGTACCTCATCAGATTGACCAGTCCGCATTCTCTTCATTAAGTGTTCAGAATCAGCTGTTTGATAATCCATACCAGCAGCACTTGAAGGAGTTCTGGGTGCTTCAGAAATGCAGCTATAAAAATACATTCGTATTCAATAAGACGATAACATTCACAATACTGTCAGATGTACAATACCTAGACAATTAATGAGAATCATACCTGTATTAGGAGGCTGCACGAGACCTGGAGGCCCTTGGGCTACAGCAGCATGTGGCATTGACGGACTACCACTTGTCATCCATCCGGCAATTGCACTCGCAGATGGAGAAATAACAGGTTGGAATGGCTGCATTTAGAAGAAACAACAAACATTATGTATTGCAGATTATTAAACATACGCAAGGATTCACTGGAGGAAGAGTGCTAGATATTGCTGACAATTTAATTAACTTACGCTGTGAGCACCTAGAGGAGGAAATGGCCCGGACTTAGGAATAGGCCCCACAAGGGGACCGTTAGTTGGGGGAGGAGGCCTCGTTCCATTAGTAGGAGCACATGTGTGATCGGTAAAAAGTGTTTTGATATCCGGGTTGGGGCGAGGGTTCTTGCAGAGCTGATGCTGCCAATTAAGACTGAAAGCAGAATTATGGATTAGTATGGTGATTTATTTACGGAATATTAGTTCACAACGAAGTAATTTAGATTGAAAACATGATAATGAGTGTAAGAAACTGTATATTACATAGCTCAATGGACATAACTCAAAACATATGTAGACATTAGTACCTAACAGTTTCCCTTACTGGTAAAAATGTAATCAGTATAGAATTCTATTACCTGTTCTGTATATTATATATAACACAATAGATAAAGTAAGGTATACATGTATTGATCTCTCAAGTTGAAGATACGAAATATTCTACATTTGTTCAACAACAATAGCAAAGTGGTATATTATTATGTTATGAAGTTCATTTTCCAGATAATACTATAAGCAGATTAATCATAAGTGTACTAAAAGGAAGAATGTAAGAGACGAAGACAAAGGAATTTTTGTACCTTTGGTTTATCAAGGTCCGCAATCTAGAAGCTTTGAATGCTGGGAATGTAAGTTTCTCACGAAACAGAGGGTTGGCCTCGATAAGCTTCTTAAGCTCCAGGAGCATTATATTTCGAGCAGATTTTGTGTCCCCATACTTCGATAGTTGCTCATTCTGCCTGCATAAGGAATAATGAATCCAATGCATTACCCAAAATTATCAACCGCCAACAGCATTATATGTTTCTAATAAAAGTAGTATGCAGCTAAAATACCTGAAATTTTCAAGGGTCAGCAACTGGGTAATCTCCTTGAAAAGCTCTTCATTGAAAGAAGCAAAGACCTTGAGATCCTTAACAAGTATTTCCACTGCTTTTGATCTGTCATGCCTGAAACAAACAAAATACCCAGTTCAGAGAACGAACCAGTTTTAATTTTAACAAAAATTCAGATTACAAACATCAAAACTGCGACACTACCTATCAAGAGCTTCAAGATACTTCTGCTTCCTGATCTCAAAGAAGATCTTCATCGAGTACCTATTATCCTCAACCTTTGTAAACCCGCCGAGATATTTCTCCACTTCGTCCCATTCCCCTGCCTGAACTTGATCCTCGAAATGCTTCATATTGAAGTAAAACCCGGACTCCTGCTCCAACCTAAAAGATCCAAATTTTGCCAAATTCTTGGTAAGATAAAACAGAGCAAGTAGATATCATTAATAAATTTCAACAAAATGAGGTGCGGTGCTTACCTGTGGACAGTGTCTTTGAATTTCTCCTCATCCAAGAACTGGAGTATGAGGAAAACGAGTTCCCTACTCAAAGAGGACATAGTTCCCGCAATCCCTAAACGCTCCAGCGCAAACTCAATTTATTTCTCCAGGAAAACGACAAAAGCCACTTCCTTTGTCACTTCCGGGCGAAGTCCACTTCCCCTACTTCCGCACGTTACCCTTTCTGAAAAAATAATTAGGCCTCCAGGCTCCAACTGCCAAACCTCAAATATTAAACCAAAAACCACCAAAAATCATAAAAATCACAGCTTCCTCCTCCTCCGTCCAAATATCCAAGCTCACAACCAAACAAAACCCTCAAACACCGATTCGTACAACAAAAAATCAAACCAAAACCCTCACATCCACCGTCCAAATCGATCCGCACCCCCAAAACCCACCATAAAAAGCAACAAAATCAGTAAAAACTCTACCAAATCCCTATCAAACCAGAGACCGACCTCGTTTCAACGATCTGCGACCGGATCTGAACCAACGAAGCTCGCCGCCTTCAGAACCCCTCGATCTGACCGTCGACCAGGAAAAAAAATCGATGCAAGACGGAGCTCCGACGAGATTCGAAGCTCAGAAACGGAGTCTCTCTCCTTGCGATTTCTAGGGTTTCGAGACTTTCTGTCTCTACTTCCTCTCTCTCTCTCTCGCTTTATGTAGGCTCTCTCTGTTCGAAGCCCCTTTATCTCTTTCCGCTCTCGCATCTATAGTGCCAAGCAAAAAAATAAATAAATAATCCCTGCGATTCGGTCGCTGCCCAATTACCAACCCTACCCCTGCAACTGTCGCCAAATTACCATTTCACCACCGTGACGTCACGTCAGTCTCTGACTTACTTGACGGGTCCGGGGGGCATTTTCCAGAGCCCAGCAGGAGCCCTCGTCACGTCTCGGGGGGCAAAACCGGGAGAAATATCCATGTCAGTTAGGGAAACGAATATCGCGGGAGAAAAAAACGTGGAAGGTACCTTCGAGATTAAGGGCATGTTTGTTTCGTTGCAAAACGTCGCAAGTCGTAAAATGAGAATGAAAAAAAGTGAACTGTAGCAGAGAAAATATATTGTGTTTTACGGTGTTTGGTGATAAAGTGAAGTGTAAATGGAAAAGTATATTGTGTTTTACGGTGTTTGGTTGATAAAGTGAAAGTGTAAATGGTAAAATATATTGTGTTTTACGGTGTTTGGTGTTGGTATGTAAAAGTGTAAGTAGGGGTGGCCAACGGGACGAATCGGGTTGATTCGTCCCGTCTGGCAAACGAATCGAAGACGAGACGGGTTGGACCCGTCTCGTCACGGGTTAAACGGGACGAATCGAAATCCCGGGTAACGAATCGGGTCTCCTGACCCGATTCGTTACGGATTCGGCGAGACGGGTCTAACCCGTCTCGCCTATTTTTTTTTTTTAATTCGTTAATTCATAAATGTTAAATTTTAAAGTTAAAAAGAAAAAATAGGAAAAAATATGAAAAAATAGGGAAAAAATAGGAAAAAATTTTAAAAATTTTTCTAAAATTATAAAAAAAAAATAGAATTGATTTTCAGTAATTACAAGTTTTTTTGTAAGGCAAAATGGCAAATTATTTTATTAATATGAAAAAATCATATACATTGCTCATCACATATACAATGTACATAACACTCATCTCGTATACATAACAAAACTCTGGTGCTCATCTCATACAATGTATATAAAAAACTCTGGTGCTTCTCTATTCGTCATCCTCGTCTTGTTCAAATTCTTCATCCAGAATAGCTTTTCCTTGTGTGCGTCTTTCTGCATCGAACCAGTCCTTTAAGCAAACCGCCATCTCCAAGTGTTTCGGCGTCAGCCGGCTCCTCCAGGGTGTCAAAACTCTACCACCTGTAGAAAACGCGCTCTCGGACGCTACTGTAGAGGCCGGAGGTGTTAGTATATCTCGGGCCATGGTAGAAAGAACAGGAAATTGTTTTCTCTGTTCTTTCCACCACGACAAAACATCAAATGTTTCCCATGGTTCATCATCATTTTCATTTATTTCAGCAGGCATTGTATTCAAATATAAATTAAGTTCATCAAATGAACCTGCCCTGAAGAGTGTTTCTTTCTAGTATTAGAGGAAAGTATACTTTTAAAATTAGATAATCTTTTACCTAAACTACTAGAAGAAGTTTGTGATGGTGTAGGTGCCCTAAATTCAGAAGAAGAAGGTGGGGAAATAACTCATCTCTATACAATGAGTACATTTCTTCTAAAAGAGATCTAATTTCTAAAAGTAATTTATCTACATCTTGTTCATAATTTAAACATAAAATAAAATTAGATAATAAAAGTTTTAAATTATCTATTTTAATTCTAGGATCCATAATTGCAGCTAAGTAAAATAAAAAGGCATATTTCAAAATATTTTCGAAATTTTTCTTCCGTATCATGTATAGCCTCTACAAGACTATCATCATCTCTATATGCAGCAAATACTTGAGCAATTTCATTAAGATTATAAAAAACTAAGTTACATGTGGGATAATACGTACCAGAAAGTGCTTTTGTGGCAGTGTCAAATTTTTCTAGAAAACTACAAAAATTTTCATATAATTTCCATTCTTCATCACTAATATAAAGAGATGAACATTCATTTATTGTAAAAAATTGAATTGCTTGTTTAAAAGGAAGGCAATCTTTAATCATATAGTAGCTTGAATTCCAACGAGTTTTCACATCTGCTTGGAGCAGTTTTTCCTTTAGTCCACATTGTCGGCAATAAGCTTAAAAGATTGTCTCCTAGGTCCACTGTGTTTTATATGTAAAATAATTTCTTTAACTTTATAAATATATTTGTCTAAGAGCTTTAGACCATCTTGTACACATAAATTCAATATATGGCAAACACATCTAACATGAAAAAGTTTACCATTTAAAATTGGATCTAATATCGTTTTCAATGTCTTATTGAAGCAGTATTTTCACTTGCATTATCAAAAGAAATAGAAAATATTTTATTTTCTATACCATAATTTCTACAAGTAAGAAAAATTGAATTTGCTACATTTGTAGCAGAATGTTTCTCAGAAAATTTAGAAAATGATAAAATACGTTTGTAAAATCCAATTTTCATCAATAAAGTGAGCAGTAACAATAAATAATGAATAAGATTAAGAGCTTCCCATATATCGGAAGTTAAAGAAATTTTTCTAGCATCACTAGTAAAAAGAGCCTTTAAAATATTTTTCTATTTACAAATAAATCTTCAATTTCTCTAGTTATAGTTTGTCTGCTAATTCTCTTATAATCAGGAGCAAAAACAGATTTAAGATAATCAACTAATGCATCTGATTCAGTAAAAGAAAATGGAAGTTCTGCTCGAACAATAAATTCAGCTAACTTATGTTATTTACTTAGGCTTATATCTCCAAGTGGAGAGTGTGCCTGAATCAGCTAATATTTGTGCTTGTTGTGGTGGTAAACCGTGACTTTTAGCATGCTTTTTTCATAGTGTTTATTAAGAATACCTGTACCGTATCCTTCTTTATGATCAAATAGTTGATGACAGTACTTACATTCTGCCTTTCTTCTACCTTCAACAATTTTTAAGACAAAATGGTTCCACACTGCAGAAGTTTTGGCTCTTTCTTTAGTGGTTGTGCTTGTGCTTGTGCTAGTTGGTTCAGGTTGTTGTGTTTCTGGAACTATAGTGTCATGCTGTGTTGGTTGTGTATCGTGTTGGTTCTTGTGTTTCAGTAAAAAAGGAGCCAGAGATTGTGCGTGCATTGGTGATGTTGACATTAAAAGTTGAGAATATGAGGCATATTGAGGAGGGAAGGAAATAGAATGCCGACCTGTACCACTATCACTGGCATATGCAGCATGTGTATATGGTGCATAACCACTGTAGTCAAATGCATAGCTTGACGAACTGTGATAGGGAGCAAAGCGCGGATGTTGGTGGAGCATATAGCTGTATGGTGGGTAAGCGGTATATGCTGATGATGAGCTACCGACAACATCGGTGTAAGGTGCGGCAGCTGACGGATTGTGTGTTGATGAAGAGCTGCCACCGGCTTCGGATGAGGAACCGCTAGTACTCCAGTTGGGATCCATTAGACTAGATTGAAAGTTGGTAGAAATTTGTAATAGTAAGAGAATAAGAGTGAATAGAGTTAGAGGATGAAAATAGAAGAGAGAGTTGAGATGAAGTGAGAATGTGAGATGAAAATGAATGAGGGTAGAGGGTATTATTATAGAAGATTAGGGGTTAGGGTTTTTATTTTTTAATTTTTTTTTTTGCCAACGGCTCAAAACTGAGCCGTTGGGGTGAAAAACGAGGGTGCCACGTGGCACCCTCGTTTTTCACCCCAACGGCTCAGTTGAGCGTTGAGGGTTTAAAATAAAAAAAAATTATTATAGGGGCGCAGAGAAATTTTCCCTCTAACGTTCTAAAAAATTAGTGGACTAAAAAAAAAAAAAATTAGCAGGGGGGGTCGGGGAAATTTTCCCGACCCGACTCGTCCCGTGATTCGTCACGGGACGAATTGGATTCGTCCCGTGACCACGGGACGGG